>JACXSJ010000441.1:203934-336987 GCA_014851325.1 Pentalonia nigronervosa | reverse complement strand
CATTATAGTCAGTCGCACATTTTGATTTATGTATGAATTCCGACGGTACAGGTAGTTTTATAACAAATTTTTTTTTTGTATTCGTAATCTGTATACATGAAAACTAATAAAAAAAAAATGCTTCGATTTTTAATTTGATATTGTCTGATATAAAATTAGATCTAGTTGGTATTTTTGAGAGGTCAAATTGAAAATTTCAAGTATTTTTCAATAAAAACGGAAAACAAAAAATAAAATAATGAGGAAAAACTAATTTTCAAGCTAAACTGATTTTTGACGAAATGGATTTTATATTTTTTTTGTGTAAATCAAAAACCAATAACCTTGAAATTTAGACACAAAGATACTTAAAATTTTCACCAAATGTTTGTATAAAAATGTCAAATTAATGAACATTTAATACGATTTCAGACTCCAGATTCACCAATGTGGTTGATGTCCCGTGGCAGAACGGATGAGGCGAAGAGCACATTCAACAAACTTCGAGGTGGCGTCGGCGAGGACAAATGTGCTGTGGAATTTAAGGACATGGTTCATTACACATCCGAAATTAATCTAAGCAACCTAACAACAGCTGGTTATTATTTAATATAATAGTTAATATAATAGTCTTGTAACAAAGTACAGTGTAAGTTTTGCTCTTCTAGACAGCATTTGAGACTTGAGGAACTTTACTAATACATGAAATGTTTTTTTCAATTTTATTTAATCGGACGCCAATTTGTCTCTGATCAGTCAGATAATCTGTATTTAGCGTTGTGCCTACATATCGTACAAAGTGTTCTACTTTTTCAAATGTTAATCCTTCTGTTTTCCGTGGGTCTTAACCACTAATTTCCGCGAAGGCTTTTTCACGTGCATTACCTATAGTCGTATTTAGTTTTACATCGCTCGTTTCGATTTCCAATATTATTACCACATTGGTTTTCAGTGACTCCCTTACTAGGTCTATGGATGTGATCTACCGATCGTCCACGAAATCGAGGAGTGTCTATGATCTGTGCGCTGTGATTATCCAAAGCTATAGTGAACAGGATCCCCATAAATATAATAGTGTATAAAACTATTACGAATCCTAGGCCAAATTCACCTAGGTGATATTGTAGTCGAGTGTGTGTATAATATAATACACCTTACAAACATATAAACTCAAAAACAGCAAACAATTTTCAGTAATTCGTTACAAAAATTAGCGTAATAATAATAATAATATTAATTTTAATGAAAATATTCATTTAAGGCCACTGAAAATGTGTCGTTTCTATGGAATTTTATTTAGGCAATTATTTCGTTCATCGCAGTCACTGCTCGTCTTTGTGTGTGCAGTGATGCACATGCCATTTAGTCATTCGATCAAAATATTCAAAACCAATTTATGGACGTAAAATACCTATATGTCTGACAAAAATTTAAATACTACCAAAGGTTCGATTTAAAAAATCTTCAAATTTATGAATGCCTAAACAATATTACTTTCCATCGGTTGGAACACTTTTTTAATTTAAGTAAATTCACAAAAGGAATAAATATTTTAAATGTTATCAATTTTTTAATTTTTCAATGTTTTACATTAAAATATAAAAAACTAATAAAAATATTGAGTATTCGCTTTACCCGATGCAAAGAAAACTTCTTAACCTACTGAATCAAAAACCTTTACATTTCTTAAATCGAACCACTTGAAGAACTTTCATTTTTGTCAGTCGCTTAGGTCGTTTTGATGAAAAAAGAATAGGATCCGCTTGATTAAATAATATAAATATGTTTCTTAAAAAAATATTATTAATTACATAGGAATACAAAAATTACCACTATTTGGTATTATGTAAAATTTGCAGTTTATGAATATGTATATTTGTTTGAATTTAGATTGTTATCGTTAAATAATAAATTATGCAGTTTCTTTATAAATATTCAAATGCATAATTTCGAGACCTAGTCATTATATTATTGTTGTACGTTAATGTTATTTTGTTATACGTATATTATGTTTTTTTTTTTATAGATTTATGATTAATTTTAAACTTTCAATGCAGCAAAGTGGCTTTAATTTTAATTATTCAATGTTGTGTAGCAAGGACTATTTCGTAATTTATTATAATAATACATTATTTTTACTGGAAAAAATATACAGCACGAAAACCTAGCTTATTAACGTACATTATCAGGCTTATTTTTATTATTTAATATTGGTTTAGTGTTGCAAACGGAAAATTTTTATTTAGAATTGTTCATTTTGTCAATTTCTAAAATAAAAAATTCAAGTCACCGGAAATTTCCTAAAAATTTTTTATTATAAAAATAAAAAATATGTAAATAAATTGAGTTAAATTAAAAAAAAAATTAATTTTTACTTTATCGATGTGGTAATGACTAATACCAATTAATAAATTCAAGTTGTACTTAAAAAAAAAGTTTATGAAATTTTACATCACTACGATCACTTATATTATGTAATATGTAAAATTAGATGCAAGTAATTATGATACTATGTACTTACAAATTATAACTTTTTTAAAAATATCCAACTTTTTTTCCAGGAGAAAAACAGGAAATTACATCAATCAAGCATTCACTGTACCGCTTCATAGAACCCGAAACATTGAAACCTTTGCGACTGCTCGTGATAATGATTTTCTTCACCAACCTGTTGTCCGGTATACCGTACACTCCGTATTTGATATCCGTATTCGATACATTCAAAGTGTCTTTTCATCCGGCTTGGGCAACGGTTAGTTATTTTAAGGGTTTCTAGGATTTTAAGCTTATTGATGCATTTTACGCATATCATTCAAAAAAACAAACTTTCATTAATTTAAAATTGTAATTTAAATATAAAGAGCCGCTGAACACCGTCACCTTGTGTATATTTTAATTATACACCGAGGGTTAATTGTAAATTTGTTATTACCGGCCTGGTTTAGTCAACGCTTTATCATGGTTAAAATTTTAAATGACTATGCAGCTAGGTTAACTAATAGATATTTAACATCGTAGTGTGGAGTTAAAACAGTTAAATTATTTTTATGTGTTTGTACATAGACGCTGTACATGGCTTTTGGCGTCGTTGGTAACGTGCTGACTATATTCTCCATAAACAAATTGGGAAAGAGATTTCTGGCTTTGGGCACGATGGCCACCTGTTCAGTTTGTTACTTGTCAATCGGGATCATCGGAAATCTATTACCCTCGTCTCTGGTCACGTCGTGGATAAAAATCGTGTTGTTCTTCATGTCGACATTTTTTGCGTCCATGGGAATCGTACCCATATTGTGGATCCTCATGTGTGAAATATTCCCAATGAAGTAAACATGGCGTCCACCATACGCACAATAACTATATTATAATTTAGACACTTTTAATAATATGACATTATAATATTGATAATTATAATATATTATATTTGATAGTTATACCTGATAATTAGAGGTTGGATTTTTATGATTTTACATATTTGTTTCTAGTGATGTATATGCAGTGAAATGATGAGAGTAAGAAATCTTAACGATTTGTAAAACTTAGAATTCATGAAAAAAATTTATTTTTCCATAAAAAAGCATATTTAAGGGGTATATTTTAGGTAGATATTTTATATAAATATTTTTATTTTCGAAAATTTTATTTTGGTAAATATTTTTTCGAATAAAATATTTAATAATTTTATTACATATTATGTTTATGCAAAAATACAACCATAAACCAAATCAGGTAATTAAATACATTTAAACTGAATATGTTTTTTTTACAGAATATTAAAAGAATATTTTTCATTTTTGAGGACATAAAACATCATGTATCTGGTATTTTAAAAGAATACTAAGATAATTCATTGCCTATTTTAAATGACATAAGAAACATCATATTTTAAGGGTTTTGAGAAAATTTAAATCCGACCTCTATTTATAACATTATAATTGATAATTATTGATGATATTATGCTAAACAAATATTACAGTGAATTTCGCTCAATGTGATCGATGCTGGTGCAGGTCATTTTGATTCTATTCATCAATTGTTGTGAAAAAAAAATACTGATTTCTTATTATGTTAACTTACAAATTTGATAAAACACGTTTAGGTATTTCCTATTTTTTATTGAAAAAGAAAATTTACAACAAATTAAAAAAAACAATGCCCAATGGTTGAATACACTATTTATGGAGCATGCCACATAATATATATCCCATATTATTAGACTACAATATTAAGGGTACATAATAATGGTGGGTATTCAATTATTTTAACCGGCTCTGATTTTAACTGATTCATAAAAGTGATTCAAACTGGTACATAATGGTTCTAATAAATGGTTTATTAAAAGCATAGCTTTTGGTTAACATCATTGATCAATTCAATTCAATCCATTGATTCTGTATACAAACCTGTAGTCACAGTAACTGGATCTAACTGTAATGCCTATATATATATATATATATATATAATAGAAACCGTTTATAATGACATTCGAAAGACCAGTAAAATTGGTTATTCTGACCAATAAACATTAAAACCAAAATTATAAAAAAAATCTATATGTGTACAATTTCACAGTTTCTTAACTGATATTTTTTTTTGTTTTGAAACTTCTGTTTTATTTTTTTCAAGTTTTCCTGTTGTTATAAATCTTAGAGTAATCAACGCCTAATTCATTATAGCTATGTCAGAATTTCTCCCCTTTTTTTTTGTAAACGAAAAATAACATTTGCTTTTTCTTTAATTATGAATTGCTTTCGTTTGATTATTTTGCTTCAATTCAACACGTTGGTAACGGTCGAGTACGCGAATTTCACTGACAATAAAATATTATAAAACAGCAATAATATTATTACTATCTTTTGTCATATTACCTTCGATGAATGTAATATAACGATACAATACAGATGAAATATTTTTCTAAAACAATCAAAGACAACCGCCATAACAACCGTATAGTCATTATAGACATCACAATAACCGATACAAGTTATTATAGTGGATACAACATAAAGAGTTTTACCGGGACCTACAATTTATGGTAGTTAAGCCCGGTTTATCACTACGGCCGTGTCATTATAAACGGCTCCTACGAGTATAAATACACAACGCATAACTCACGAGTTTTCTCGTTGTCTTGTCTTGTTTCAGAAGTAAAAACATCGGAGCCGGACTCAGTTCAGCTACATACTACATCTTGGGTTTCCTGATGACTAAATTCTATTTGGATTTCGAAATGATTACTGGTTTCTACAACACTTTCGTCTTGTTCGGTGCCGCAGGCTTAATCGGCCTGGTGTATTTGCACTTCGAGCTTCCGGAGACCGAAAACAAGACGCTAAACGAGATTTCGGAACACTTTAAATGCAAGAACAGTACGAAAGCCGCCGACGTGCAAGGAGCTGCTTCAGACTTAGCTTGAAATAATAATATTTATTATGCGTCGATATTTCAGCGAACTATTATTATTATATAGCATAATATTATTCGTGTTTAACTTTTGTTAATCTTTTTTTTTTATTTATTTTTGTCAAACCGAAACTTTACAATAATAATATACTATACAGTTAAAAATAATTTTTGATTAATTTCAACCCAAATAATAAGCACTGCTTGTGGTGGGGAAATTCCATAATATATTGTATTTTTTAATATTTTAAATGCACAAGTGTTATGCTGCTCATAATATATTATAATGAACGAATGATTTTGCGTTCAGTTTTTATATTTTCGTTGTACATATATAATATTTTGTATGTTTTTCTACGCATTTTATCTTTTGTTAGGATTCGTGGTATAAATCTCATATTTTGTGGGTGTGGGGGTTATAACCCCAAATTCACCTTGTTGTATTACATTTAATATATTATATAAAAAATATAGTGCTTATTCCCGATATCAAATCTCTTCATAATTAACAATCTTTCCATTTTTCCAATCATAATTAATTTATTATAAAATGCTGATTGTTCAATTGATATGTTTCATTGTAACTATTACTACCTATTGTGTTGTATTACATATGTATTTTATGAGTGATTAATAAAATACAAAGTTGTTTTCTCTATCGAAAATCGTTATTAATACCTATAAATTTTGTGCCTTGTTTTCCTTTTAGTATAAGTACATACACATTATAATTTATTTATTATTATGTTTATTAGTTACTGTAATTGATGAGTCTTTAGCAATTTTTCAGTAAACATTTATCTAGTTTCTCTCCATTGTTATGGAAATTACTATGAAAATTGAAAAATATTATATTTTAAAAATCTTTTCTAAGTGTAGGATTATATAGTGCAAATTCTGTCGGTGTTTTAAAATAACAATTATAAAAATTTTATATCATATAATAATTTGTCGATGACTGTATAATAAGTTGAAAATAACGAAACTCATCACGTTTCGAGCTGGTTGGACTATATAATAATTGTTATTGTTTTAAATTCGCCAAGTCAATTTCATGTCCTTAAATTTTAAAATAACAAATCCGAGAGGCAGTATCTCGTTATTTTAAAATTTTTGCATGGTGTAAGGGAGCAGACATCAAAATATTTTTATGAAATCATGAAATAACAATTTACGTCAACAATTCGCCGCTTATTATATAAGCAGATAAACGTGAACGTTCTTTAGTTAGTTATTTGATTTATAAAATATTGACGTACCTATTAGATGTACCTGGATTAGATTTTTTTTCTTCGTGTTCTCTTACAACGATAAACTATTGTTTAAAATTTTAAATAAATTAGATTGTCTATGATACAACTTCCTCTAGAAACATACATAATCCAAAAAAATTAAGGTCTATAGGTACCTTAAATGTATTACAATAATATTAAAATATCTACAAAATATATATGGCAATTCATTTAACGTGAAACACTTTTATTATATCAAAAAGTATTGTCTTTTAAAAAAAAACTCCATGAATTTAAGTAGTTAAAAAACAACGTTTTTATAAAGAAAAAATATTTATTCATATTTTTTATCTGTATAATTTTTTAAATTTTTTTACTTTTTTGAATAACAACAAAATATATCACGCATAATTTCATATTCAAGAACAAAATATTTTTTTGAAAATAAATATACGGTATAAAATAATTGGGTATGATAGGTAGACTTTAAATTTTTCTTTTTACCGTTATTAAATTGACAGTCTTTAATAAAAACTTTATTTCTATTTCTCAAAATCGTGATGAGTATAGTTAAGTAAAGCGTTTACTCAAGTTACAAAATAGTGCTACAGACCATGTCCAAATACTTATAGCCATTCAATTTTAAATGTTGTTTTTTTTACATATAATATAATATAATGTCATCTAGTAAAAAATCCTTAAAATATCTTCTGGGCCAAACAATTGAACTGAATTTACAATTCAGACAGTGGAGAATGATACCCACCTTGTCTCCCCATAAACGGGGTTGGAATATTGTCACACTGTACAGTAACGGCAAAAGATTTAATTTTAGTTAAGCGCAATAACAATTATGCAATAACACTGTATTATAATTGTTATCTGTGATTAGTTTGAACAAATCGATTACAATAGTAATATTATTATGTTGTTATGGCTTGGAGTTTGCTGAGATTTGGATGGAATTACTTGGCTGTAACGCATTGTGTTTACTCCGAACGTTTAGAATCACATTACGGAGTGGTCGACTGATAACAAAATTCATTTGAATTCTTATATTGTATTAAAATATTATAATAGCTGCATGCTCTTGCCATAACAATGCACATAATAGTCGATCGAATGATAAATCTGTTAAAAACAATAATTTTAATAAAATATAATACACCTATTAGTTTTAATTATATTTAACTTATTACGTCAACTTGTTTGCGACTGTTGAGACATCTCATAGGTATCTAGTAAGCGGTACACTTGAAGTCAAACCGTATTTGATTTTCTTTTTTCGAATGTTTAAAATAATATTTTAATTCAAAAAACGTACTTTAACAAAAAAGAAAAAATACTATCGTTTTGTTAAACAGTGAACGGATTTAACTTATAATAGAAAGACTCTTATTTATAAGAGATCATAACAGTATTATTATAATATCATCAATCACTGCTTAATACGTGTAGCTAATTATTATAAATGAATAATGGGTGGTGAGAGATAACTGGAGACGAGTTAAGTCTAATGATTGATGGTTGTATATACTTAATAAATTAATGTTTCAATCGTGTAGTCATCTTTTAAAACTTTTAAATAAATGCCAATCGAAAAATTCTGATGGGCCTGTATCGTAGGTACAAAAGTACGGTACAAAACCAATTAAAACTTTTTCAGAACAAATTAAAACTGTGTCCAAAGTTTATGATTTCGAATAAATCAGTATTTGAATTTTATAAATTTACGACAACTTACAATAATGTCTATAAACGTTGTTACACTCTGGTAGTTAAAACAAAATTAAATAGTAGGTATCTTCTCTGCTGTAGGTGTCGAGTGTACCTTGTCATTGAGTAAGTTACTCCAATGCGTGTATGTTCAATTTAAATTCAATGACATATCATTGTAAACGATAAACGATTCTAAGTGAAGATGACCTGTCATTCTATGTATGTTATATTTATATGGTTAAATTCAAAGACCTCACACTTAACGAATTCGACTCCAAAAAAGTCGACGGACAAAAACTGTGAACTTTTTCGGTTCATTTTGTAGCAAAATATCGCACACTCAGTATCGATTAAAACCGTACACTATTTTTGGTCTATTATAGACTTGTAGAGGTATTACCAGTGGTTTAAAACTTTTACTAAGTTTACAAAAAAGTTTGGTAGTATCATTATAGATTGTGTTTCAAATAGTGATGATATTATATTCTTACCATCTAAAATGAAAAAAATTATTTACGTTTACAAAGACGATAAAATTGTTATTGTAACATTTAAAAAGAATATTGAATTCGTACCTATATGTAAATATTGTGAAGAGTACTTAACTGACTATGTTTTATTTCATATTTTTTTTATTAAAATATAATGTACAAACAATAAATAATATAGTTTACATTAAAAAATATATACATTCTTTAGTAATGAAGTAAGAGGTTTTTCGATACAACAATCATAAAAAGTGATCGAATTTAACCTATTAAATGTGTGCGGCTTTAACGGACTAAAAGTATGTGGTTTTGTAATTTATTGTACTATTAGTAGTACGGTAAGTTGAATTAATGTTTTCCGAAACATTGCATTTATTATATTATTAATATTTAATTATTATAATTATATCTCATATTGTTCATTGTTAACTTTTGAGTAAATATCGACTTATAGTAGAATTTTATTGTATTATACGGTTATTTGTTTTTGAATTATAACAAAATAAGAAAACTGATTTCTTGTAAAAATTCTCGTTTTATACTAATTTTTTTTTTCTAATTATTATGAAAAGTAGTTGAATTTTTTATTTTTGACCCCCTCGGAGTACCACCTATATTTACTTTTCTACCAGGAAAGATATTAAAGTTGAAAATCTAAGCATTTTTTTACTTTAAAATATGTCTCTAGATACAAAAACATACATCATTATAAAATCAATACTTACATTCAATGCTCTGCTTAGAATCTGAATAATTTATATGATGAAGTAGAATAATTGTAGAAACAATGAATAGGATGAGACATATCTAAAAAAATTAATGCGTAGTATAATAATTATTTAAGTATAAAAACGGAGATAAAGCTGAAATAAAAATACGCATTATTATTAATATTTGCCTCTGTTTGCCATTGTTTATACATTAGACTTTAGTAAAATATGCAAAAGATAAGAAAGGTACATGACTATAGGCACAACTAGACTTATATTTTAGGGAGTGCTAAAAACCTACTTATTTCAATAATTCACAGGCATTTTATTTTTACATTATTTGCAAGATACCTCTCAATATTTAAAATGAACATGGCAATAAACCGTTACTCTAACATACGTTTTGCATTCGACCAATTTTTAATTTGTTACATACTTGAAAAACTGCATTCACATGTTGCAGAACTTATTACAGTTGTAACTACAATTTGTTTAAGTTAGGAAAAGCCTCCTTTTATTTAAATAAAAAGTACTTCATAAAAAAATTCATGTTTATTAAAGATTTTCTTTTTTAAGTATGTGTTTAAGCTATTGAATTCAAAAATGTTTGAATTTTTTTTTGTATTTTTCATATTAGAAGTTATAGCAAAAAAAAAAAAAAATGTGGCAGTAATAATAAAATTTTTTGTTAGTACTTATGTTGTTTTAAAATAATTTACTGTATAAAAATATAACTAAAAACAAATAAGGTGTATTCAAAAGGTATTAGGGTGTGAATTATATCAATGTACTTATATTTACCAGTCAATGGCCATTCTTAAATTACAAAAAATTATGTAACTATAACGTAAAAAGTATATATAATAGTCAAAATTGATTGTTCCGTCACGGCAGCATAAAAAAGTTTTAAAAACAGCTTTTTAAAATGTATAGCAAAAAAGGCACAGTTTTTAAATAAAATCAATTTTTTCAAAGATAAAAGCGACAATTTTTTCAAGTAGTTACTCAAAACGTATTGTAAAAATGAAAAATACAAGCATGGGTAACGAACCGCACCCAAACCTTAAAAGGTGAAACAGTTCCGTGGCACCTATTAAAAGTGGAAAAGAAAAAAAGAAAAATCGCCAATCATGAAAATGCACCATCAAAGCGATTGGCATCAAACGAGCCACACGGTTCTTGATATCGCCCCCTACCATCGAATTACAGCGGAGGCAAGATTACTTTGTTCATACTTAATGTGCTGATGGAAACGACCGTTTGTGTTGACCTTTTGTTTGCATTTTATAAACCTTTATCGACAAAACTTCGTGCCATACAGGACCGTATGAAATTTCACATACTTTATCAGATAGTGATAATAGTATAGTGTGTATGTATTTAATACATATTACAATATTATTATTACAATAATTATTATACAGCGGTGAACAGTAACACCTGTTGCAGCAGTACGAACGTGTTTGAATGAGCGAGACGCGTTGACCGGTAAAATAGGTATCGGAAACACCGGTAACAAATTTCGTACGAATTATTAAATAATCCCGCACGCGTGCCGAGGAAATATGTAAAATACGTGTAATTATTCTTGTAACGACAAAATTGTTGATTGTATTATTATTTTTGTTAATAATAATTAACAATAAAAATGGTACGTTGTGACTTGTCGAACACCACTGCAGCACGGCAGCGTTACACATCAACCGCTTGAGATCGACTACACCCGAAAAGCAATACTCACTTCACCGGAATTCGACAGTCGACACGTCTTAATAACCATAGTTTCCGGCTCAGTAAGTATTATAATACTCTGTTTGAAAATATTACGTTACAATGTATTATTATAATACGGTCGTTTTATGGAACCGATACAAAATATTAGGAGAAAAAAAAACTTTTATTCGCCGTCCAAAATCGTCTCTGCTGCGGATACGGCGTTTTTTCCGTGGGTGTTAAGTGAATATACAGTAGGTACGCATTTTTGTCTGCCCCCCTCACAGTTCATATTATATTTTCATATAGACGATTTTTCGCTCACGAAAAAATATAATTCGTGCGCAAAAATTAATTGTACGTACGGTTTTTAAAAACCCAAAATTTACGTGCTGGACTTTGGTGTTTGGGATTCCGTTTCCACTAGAAATCGTTTTTCTCGAGAAATGATGACTTATCATATATAATTTAAATATTTAATACTTATTCGTATTATGATTACTAAGTAATACCTTCTACTCGATGACGAGTGCACTTGGTGCCTACTGTGCAGCAGAACGACGTGAGACTTTTTCGGTTGTTTTTCTTCTCACTTGACTATGTTATACGTATATATAATATGATTTATTAGTACGGAAGCCTTGCGAGTTATATTAGTCCACTTTAAAAGTTCTACTTAATATAAAATATATTCTGTTCCGTATAGGTATATTAATTATTAGTTTAAAACTAATTTCTCGCACTGTCAGTTGTATATAATAATATATAAAACACACAATTATCACACTAGTAGTTCGACATCGATTAAATGTTTTTTTTTTCGGTCCAACACAGACACGTGTTTCGATCATAGTGCATTCTAGAAAAACATTTTATTAACCGGCACACCAGTGCAAAGTGTTTATTTGTCTAAGGTCAAAACATGAAACAAAACACATTTTTGTCCCAGCCGACGACTATTATAAATATTAAATTCCTCAAGACAAAATGTTATACTAATATAGTATCCATTATCGACGCTGATAATATTTAAATCGCCGACAAATCCTACCCGCTCGTCTACGTGTAATCGAATACCAATTATTTGATTTATTCGCGGTTAATCTGTTATGGGGGGGGGGGGATCGGGTCTTGGGCGAGACTTTTTGAGTTCGTTCAGGACGACCAAATAACAGCCAACGACCAGTGTGGGTGCGATAATCATACTTTCGCATATTTTGTAGAACTGCTGTCGATCGAACGCCCACGTTGACTGTGATGTAACGACAGTGACGAAACTACTGCAGTAATGACATATTGTGTGATTAAATGACGTTACAGGTGAATAACAATTGTCGTCCAGTTTTAGGTACGCGTCACGTTAACATACGGTCTAAATCTGGGCTTACAAATGTTACGTTTATAACGTTATATTATATGACGAAAAAACGATTGAAATTCTCGTAAACGCAATCAAGACGGCGGAAAACAAAAATAATTAAATATCACAAAGAAAAACATAACGATTAACGAAATATATAATTTAACAAAACATAACGCAAAATGAAATATATAAAATAGCATTAAACGAAAAATAACACTTAACGAAATAATTTAAAATCCATTTTTTACTTATATGTTATAATATTTATTTTGAACGATAAAACGATAAACTCAAAAATTGTATAACGTTTCATTTCTGAATAAACGATAAACGCAAGGTTTGTACAACTTTTTACTTCTAAATACCGATAAACGCAAAAATTATATAACGCTTGGGTTGTAAATAACGTAAAACGATTTTTTTTTCAAATGCAAGCTAATGCACCTAATCTAATGCAACCCGTGATTTAAATTTTAAAATACCAAATACCTACATATATTATACCAACATAAAACCAGAATTTATACGTTTATAATAAATTTTATTTGCCTATATAATATTAAAGATAGGAACTTTCAAATGGCATTTTGGATTCATTAATCTTATTGTCCTTACTAAACTCTTCGTGATGTGTTTTTTAATTCATTTCTGATTAAATTCAGGAATTATGTTCCAAAAGTTTTCTGCGATTTTTATTTTTCTATTGACTTACAAAACTGATCTTTTCAACTTTCTAATTCATTTAAGCGATTTTTCGACAAGCTTTGTTTCAGATATATATTATCTCTTAACCAAAGCGCATTGGAAAATATTATATTATTAGTGTTTAAAATGTTGCATCGAAAAACTAACATATTATACGAACGTAATCAAAGTTATCAATAAGTTTTTTCATTCCAAATGCATTCATCTGGTTTTATAATTTTTTCAACAATAGCTTATTAAATCACAATATAAAATTTATGAGTATTTATTATTGCATCATAACGTCCAGGTTATCGTGTTGGATTCCGTTTTCTTACCTATACAAGAGCCTTTTTCGATAACGAAATTAAATTAGACAATAATATTATATACTAATGATTGACTTAATTCCGTCAGATTTTCAAAAAAAAAACATTAACTTTCTTTTAAGACTTAATTTAAGTTATAATAAGGTAAAACATAGTTTGTAGGTATATCACATATAATAAGTTATCACATTTGTATTCAAAAAATAATATTAGGAATTGTTTTAAAAAATATAATATATTAGAAACTCATACAAAATACATCATTATAACACTATATTAATGTTTATTTTACGTTTGTATACATTTTGAATTTGGACCATTCTATTTATAGACATGCAAAAAAAATCGTAGGTATCATTTCCCATTACTGCGTATGGGTCTTTCAAAAGCGAATCAAACAATCGCTATAACTTTAACTACGACAATATTATAAGTAGTGCACATATTACAATAGTTATTAGACGTTTTAAATTAAACAAATTTTATGATTTTGTACATTACCGACGACCAGTTTAACTCGAGAAAATAATTTAGACCGAATGAGTTTGTTAGACGATTTGTAGACAGTTTATTGAGAGCAATGTTTTCGCAAGTTCAGATAACATTTTATCAGTAAATATATTATTATGTAGCCTGTGTATATTACACGTACGAAACAGCGTACCTGTATAATTGCTTTCATAATAATTGTGTTTGTAGAAACTAAATACTGTAAAAAAAAAAATAAATAAAAAACACATTATTTTAGTAATAACGATACAGATTAATTTTTAATTATAATATATAAAAATATAATACATGGTGAATGGTGATTATTTTCGTGTGAATAGGTTAAAATAAATTAATTATAGACTGGAGTGTTCATTGCTATGAATCTACTGGTACTCACGACAAATGTATTAATTAAAACCTAAAATTGTTCAAAGAAATAAGTTGAACTTAAATAAAACAGGGAATAATACTTTTTGGAATTTTTTATGAAAATCTTAATGTTTAATTTAAAGGAGTACCTATCTAGAGCCCGATTGAGTTAAAAAAAAATATTTTGTACCTATCCAGAATGCATTATTGTGTTTGTACCGTGAAAAACTTTATTAGAAATTTATATTTTGAAAATTATTACTGTATAATATTTAAGAGATATTCGTTCATCATTATACTTATTTGAAGTAATTTTTTATGCTTACCTAACTTTTTATGCTTAGCAACTACCCTTGCTAACTTATTCTCATTTTTTTGCAGGTTCCAGCTTTGCAAGGTTCATTATAACATAGTTCTTTTAAATTTTCATTGTATCGTACCTTATATTTTTCTCCGTTGTTTCTCTTCGAGCTAAAAATTGTTCTCAATACCTACATTAAAAATCTGAATTGGCCAATTTAAAAGTACACGTATAAAAGTTAATATTGATGTTTTATTTATTCAATTAATTACCTATTGAAATAGTTATAGAAGTTTTAAACAATATAGGAAGAACTGTAGAGTGAGGGTGGATGCGCAGCACGAGGACGGCCTACTACCTTGTTTTGCTTGTCTGTGTTTGTAGAAGTATTTAAGTATACATTTTTACTCTCAATAATTTGTATGGTATACATTTTTGGTAAACTGTTAGGAATTATATACATATTACATGCCATATACATAGTATAAACTTATGTGTTATATTATATAAGTATAGTCTGTGCGCATCGTTTTAACTAATTAGGCATTTTATAATTTTCAGTGTCAGAGTAACAAAATTACAAATGAAACAAGGAGTGGACTTTGGTTACGGAATAAAATCCACATTAATACAAGTAAAATAATCACTGCTAATTACTATACATAGATAATATGATTTTTTTTAAAATCATTACCTTAAAAAAGAGTCTAATTTAATAAAACATATAAACCGTTGGCAATAATTCATGAAGTGAACCATCTGTATAATAACATAATATTATTATTCTATAACAATGACGATGGAATTGCAATCACCATGACTCTTATAATAATATTGCTGATGCGCCTAATCAATATTGTGTTATCAACAGTGTTTGGTGTTGACGACAACGTATTTCTTGAACGTCCAGCAAGGGATCGACATAATGATGCCGACGATAATTGTCGATGCATTACACAGTAAAGGCGACAACACCTTGTCCGACATAACGGAGGAGCAGATATCATGGATCGGTAAGTTGTTGTGGAAATCGTTAAAAGCCTCCCTCCCCCATGATTGCGCTCTTACTCGGAAGTGCCAGCGATTTTATTATTATTATTAAACATATGAATAAGGTAGGTAGGCACATCGAATTATTAAGATTACGTCTTCTTCTCGTACGACGGGGCCAATTATCAAAAATATTATCATTAAATAATAGCATTACGTTTTATCAAATTTATATTATATTATTATTACAATCAACAGTTGGTTCGATCACCGACGACCGATAATAACTATTACATCGTGTACATATGTACCACGGCGGCGAATCCTTAAACGGTCGATCAACAAAAGGCGTTTAAAATATTATTTCAACGCCAAACTAGAAAGATTACTGATTTTCGACAAATTGTTTTTTCATTCATAACGTGCATTAGGTAATAATATTATGGAGAGGGCAGGGAGAGAGTTCTTGTTTTATCCTAAGCAGTTTTAAAATATTTCGTTAAAAACAAAAAAATTCTCATTTGTCCTAAAAAATTGTATAGATTTATTTTTAGTATTCGTTAATACTGAATTATTCTTTTTTTCTATTGATGAGGGACGGGGAGGTCCAACAAAATAAATACAGACTGGTAGTAAGAAAAAATCGGCATGCTCTGCAAATTATAGCTTTCCTGTGTAGTGTGATTTACTTAGCGTGCTACTCCCCCCCCCCTCACACCATTAATTTTTTCATATGTATTCGTTAAAATTCTGATCGGTGGATTTTTAAATATATAAAGGGTCTATGTTTTCAAATATGTTGTTCTGTGAGGGCTACAAACTTCTTTCTTTTTTCTTAATGAACACCATTTTTATAATAAACTGTTAAGCAGATGATTATTTTTTTTTTAATGTTTATGCACTTAAAACAATATTTAAACAAGTTTCTAGGTTATTAAACTAAGGTAAGGTTAGATTAGTAGTACTAAGATTGGGTTGGGTTATTAGTACTAAGGTTATTACGTAACAACGTAATTTTTTTAGGTATTCATTCAACTATTCTTACAAATTATACATTTTAATAGATCAATTTTAATTAATTTAATCTTCAGAGCAACGATAATATTTTCCAAACCTATTATAATGGACCTAATGTCCTTAATACAGAAAGTTAAATAATTCAAAACTACTCGTTTAAATTTTGATTTTGTTACATCAACATTTAAAAAAAAAGTCATCTGCTCAACAAGTGGCATTAAAAAAAGATGGTTTTCATTTGAAATGAAACAAGTTTGTATCGCCATAGGAAACTTGTTATCGGGTATAAAAATTGAAATATTCATCGCCCTTACATATTTAAAATTTTGATGAATACAGAATTCGAATTAAAGCATTTTAAAATACGGAAATGTGCATGCCTAATGGATCATCTTGTGAATTAAAATACTAAAATATCTTAACAGTTATCTGGGCATTCGTAGTTCGACTAAATGTATGTTGACTTAAAAATACTAATATTCCATGTATGGATGTGTGTTCAATGTGTGTGTATGTGACTCGTGTACTCTTAAATATGTTTCACATTAAGCAATACTTGCGTATAGGTAGGTAGTTTTATTAGTAAATGACATAATTTATACGCAAATCGAGTAGAATAGAACTGTGATTTATAGTTTTTTCAGATAACTATTGATGTACAGAGTGAAGCAGTGGGTTCTGACGGTTTATAGAGTACAGCGGTTAGGTACTAAAGTAGATAAGATAAACTAATTTGTCGCCAGATTAAAGTTCATGATATTTAGTTTTATTTTATCAGTAATCATGGTCACGTGGCCATGAATCAGTGCGTTTTTCCGCATCGTGTGATTTCGCGGAATGATGATATTGCTTGGTTACCACGTTCTCCTGATTTGACTAAAGTATTCACTAATAAGCCACATATACTATTAGAGTTAAAATAAAACATTAAACGGGAAATTACAGCCATCGATGCGCATCACCTACAGAGAATTATCGACAGTATGAAAAAACGGATAGCCGACTGCATACATAATAGAGGCGGCCACTTAAGTAGTGTAATTTTTAAAAGTTAGAATTTTTGTTAATAATAATTAAATATAATATTTATATTGAATAAAACAAATTTGTTTCATTAGTTTGTTTTTAATACTTGACTAATAAACTACAATAAAATTCATCAGAACCCATTGTCCCACTCTGTATAAAGTATTCGAGTTTTTTTTTTTTTTAAACAAGTTAAATTAAAATATAAATTATAGTTTAACAGTACTACTCACATCATATATGTCCCAAAAATATTATAAAATTAATGAATAACTTATACTATGGCTTTCCGTTTTCCATTTTAATTACGTTTACAAATTTTAATCGTTTTTTTGTCATGTAAAACGTTATAATTATTACGTTATTTTAACGTTTACAAACCCTGGTTAATACTATTTCTAAGGGCAAAACTTTTAGTCATTTTTAGCCTTACGGACCTTTTCTTTAGCCCTACAGATATAAAATCGATTTTTCAATACTACATGATACTAAATACATACCTAACAAATCGAATAGGTAAGTTTTTATCATTAGTAAAATGTATATAAACTGGAGTCTGCTGGATGGTACAATAATAAAATATTATATTACAACGTTAACATTTTTTTAAATTTAATTTATAACCAAAATATTAATTTACAAATCAATTAAATACGCGAAAGTGTGAAATGTTATGAATTTTACGTAAGAATGTTTGTTATTATATTTTGTATTAGGCAGGTAGTAGTTGATTCAAAATTTGGTCATCTGTTAGAGTTATTATCGCCTATAATCGGTAATCATTAGTTCGGATTATGTTAAAAACCATTCATTGCCGTGGTCTGTTCAAAGACCACTTGGATTGCTCTCGGTCGTGAATTTGTTAATACTAAAAATTGAAATATACTGTTTATCGAGTAATTGGTGTATTAATACATATTTTATTCTCAAATATAATACAAATAATTAATATCGAAGCTAAATATGATTTTTCTGATCAGCTTTATTATTTTGGCGTTGGAAATCTTCAATAATTTCGTCATAAATTCTGATGCCGTCAACAACTGTGCTCCGACGACTAAATATATAGGCAAGGAATTTAAGCGACTGACGTTCATAAACTATCTAAGATATGGTTTAATCCTTTTAAGAAAACTGAATAAGCGTATCACCCAGTGACGAATTTAGGAAGGGGAGGGGGGTAAACCATTAAAGGATATCACGTAGTTAAAATATTTTCCTTTTTAAATCCATTTTCACTTACATCAAATACCAAAAAAAATGTAATTAATATATCAGATGACATAAAAATGGCAATATTATTTAAGTTGCTTTCCAATATTAATAGTTGCTCTCCAGCACTGGTTCAATCTTTATAGTTGATTCAGATCAACCACAGGCAAGCACAATTTGGGAAGAACTCGTGGCAACTGTTATATCCTCTTCCAAAGACGTTTAAAACAGTTTATAAAATTGTTTGTATTATATATTTGATAGTTTTCAAAATAACACCTTATAATGATAGTTTTTTATCAACATTATTAAAACCCAATTGACTGCAAGACCTAAAGGACTTGAAAGGATAAAATATAAAATAACACGTCAGTGCTTGAAAATTGCTTATTGGCAGAAAACAGTCATATCGTTTTTATGGCCACTTAATCAAATACCCATCTTTAGTCTCTATCTTTAAAACTAGTTGATAATTAAAAAGTTGGTTTTGGCTGAACGAACGTCCCTATATATTATGAGTAGGAATATAATAAATTATTTACAATGTACATCATGCCCCGTCAGTCACTGAATTATATTGCAAAACTCAAGGTTATATGTACATTTATAGGTAAAACAATTTAGACCATTAATAGAAATTTTTTTTTTATAGATTGCATTAGGTAACTATAAATAAACTGATATGATATAATAATATTATATCATATTATATCGATAACGATCCACGTTTTAGTCACGCTATGAGACGTGTTAATTGTTGTTGAATTCAAATACATAATCTGCAGCCGTAAAGTATTAAAAGAAAAAACAGTAATGATTGTTCGGTCCAAAGTCTCTATTGAATTTTAGATTAGAATTTTTTTCAATTTAAAACTTATGCTTAAAATGTAGACGAAACAAATTATATTTACGACTATATATTAATAATATAATAAGCTTGGCTTGGATTCAGATGAATTATAAGTGGGGCTCAAATATATTTAAATAAAGATTACTTACTTTAAAATAATTAACAAATTCGCATAACTACCCCCTTTCCCATTCTAATACGCACACAAACCACTATCGTTATTTTACATATTATTATTTATTGTGCAAAAAATAATTACTATATATATATATATATATAATATAAAAATGTAAGACGTTTAGACGTAGATATATAAATGTCATTCAATAATACTAAAAGTTAATATCAGGCACTATTAAACGGGTAAAATTTAAATGTTTTCTTTTTTTTAATTGTTCTAAAAAACCATCACTATTTTTTTTTGCGAAATAAGACGAGTCGGCCAGAGATAAGAGCAATGGACTTCTAAAATAGACGGAAATAGAATCAAATTTTTAAATAATTTTAAAACATCAAGTCATTCAGATACCTATAAATCAAATAATATAATAATTATAGGTATACATTAATGATTTTCGTTTGGTTGTGGTAAACTTTCTTGATTGTATGATAAATCGATAAACTCTCCCGATGGTTAAATCCCTGAGTGGTTTTTGGTAATTCATATTTTTTTAGTACTCGTTTATCTCTATATATATTTATTGATGCTCTAAAAGATTTTCAAACCAAAGTGTACATACAAATTCAAAGTTTCGATGAACAAAATAAAATAAGTATAACTCTCAGACCGAAAATAAAGAAAAAAATTGTAATGCAAAATGTATAGACTATAAACATAATAAAAAATTAACAATTTCAGTTTTTTAATATCATATTATGTTCATATTATTATACAAATTAAATTTAAATGTTAAATTAGTTTATTTAATTATTATTCAAACCATGTCTCCGACTCCCCACTTTGAAATTTCATAACAAAATCACCCCATTCGTTTGTGCTAGTTTGTGCTTTTAATCTCGTCGTTCGTACTCAACCCCTTCCAAAATTATTCAACTTTTTGAGTGGGTGCTGAAGCTAGCTATATGATGTTTATGTGGTTTTTTCGGCTTCATTATTTAATACTAAATTTTAAAAATTACGTAATTCGTATTTGGTGGTAGATATGTGTAAGAATAGACACTGGAGAAACATACGTAATTCATCATTTTTACTATGAATTATATAACAAATTAAACTATATGACACAATACTATAATTCTTTAACACACCTAATAACATTATTTTTAATTTTAAACATCGTCTTTAAAAAGCCAAGAAGAACATAATATAATATTTAACTATTAATAAGTTATGTACAAAAATAAAAATAAATTTGGGTGAGGATAGTAATTATTAACTAGTAATTATAATAAGTATACAAAAGGTACATAGGTGTATAAAATATGTACATATTATATAAGTATATAAATATGATAAAATAGTCATTTAAAAATGTTTTCAATTTTTAATGAAAATTTTGTTATTTACTTAATAAAACTAAATTAATATTATATAAAATTAAAATTAAGTATAAATTGTAAAATTATGAAAGTATATTTATATTTTAATAAATACTTCAAAGAAACGTTGAGTAATAAATTTTATTATTGTGCTTTGAATAATTTAAATATTCGTTAAAATAGTTTTGTCTATGAAAATAATCTTGTTTAAAATTAATTTGTTGATTTATAACAAAATCATTTAAATATCTAAATCATATAATTAGCCTTTTGTTAATAATTTATTTTATTTAATAATAATTAGTGTTTTATAACTATTCTTGGTAAATAAAAATTAAAAATTATAATTTATTAATAATACATTTTGCATAGGTATAGTAGGTATTCAGTATATTATAATTAAACGTTTTAGAATACTTTGATTTACTCACCCGTTACAAAGTTGTAGATTCACCTCGAATAAAATATCATTGAAACAAACTCCAAACTTAAAAACTAATCAAAAATACACAGCACATTTAAAACATAAGTGAATAAAATAAAAAAATGCACTTATGTTGTGTCGAACTATCCATAACGAAGTCACACACGAGAATGAAAATAATAATTTAAATTTGCCTAATATATGTTTAAATTACAAAAATTCTTATTATCCATTTTCTTCAAAACAATGTTTTTTTTTTTTTTTAATAAGAACTAATCACCTAATATTGTGGGTTTAACGATTGTCAACTGTTTTGATAGGCCTAGCCTCCATATTATGTTATTGTGACAACGCATGACAAATGAATACCGCTATCAAATTTAAACCTTTAAAAGGTCTAAATGCTGAAAATATATTAGAGTCCAATCATGTTGGATTTTTTACAGGTAAAAAGGTAAAGAGTGAGGTATTGTAATGCATTATCACATTTGCACCGGCACAGCCAAAGCCTTAATTAACTGTTATCGGTTTCCTATTACAAGTAACAATCTTAACTATATTATATTTAAATAAAATAATATAATTTAAACTGATATGTAAATAGTACCTATGGAAATTTACTGGTAAACAATTAGACCGAATAGGCACTAAAAATCGTTAATAATTGGATTTTCAACAATCATTCAACTATTTGTAAGTCAATATAATACAGTATATTTGTAGTAGGTACCTATATAATATCATAATAATATATAATAAGTACAATATTATTAAAAAAAAAAAAATGATATTCTGAATATAACATAAATGTAATTATAGTATTTGTATTTACTTGTATAGGTAATGAATTTGTATAATATAAACCTATAATGATTAAAAATTGAACGATTCTCGAATAAACTACAAAAACTATAATGTGGAAAACGAACTCTTCTTAAGAGTTATATTGGAGTGATACATCACTGTATCGGAGTATTACAATGCATAAGTATCAAGTAAAGTTATGTTTAAATATATACATTACATACTTGACACAAATCACGTACATTAATTATTCTAAGAAATGTCCTTATCTGGTATAAAATTGGTTACACATAATTTCTATTGATTAAATCGAAAATAATTTTTTAACGTTTGAAAATCATGGGTTTGGATTTCCAAAATACATATAATTGATTTAAAGTACTACCGGTATCACAATTATATCGTTAGTGTTATGCTGTAAGTCCATTTGTTGAGTCTCAAGTATTTTTTTTATTTCCAAAAATCACGCAAACTTTAAAAAATATTTTCTAATCCACAAGAATATTGGTTTTTCTGGCAAACCAAATGTTTTAAGACTATAGAACAGTGAAGATAAAAATTATTATATGGACAGTTATCATCAGATTCGCAAGACAAAGTAATTTTTTTTTACAAGAGGGAATAGCTGGGAGTACATTTCTGCCTCCAACTTTTAAAGCTGTATATTTCAAAAAAGGGTTGAGCACAAACGACGGGATTAAAAGCACAAACGAATGGCAAAGTTTTGATTTAAAATTCTGTGGTGGAGTTGAGCATGTTTCCAGCCCTTTCCCTCCCACTCAAAAAGTTGAATAACTTTGGAAGGGGTTGAGCACAAACGACGGGATTAAAAGGACAAACCAACACAAACGAAGCACAAACGAATGAAATGATTTTGTTATAAAATTCTCAAGTGGGAGAGGGGGGGTGGGGCGGAGACATGGAACTTATTATTCACTATAATTTATTATATTTATTATATATTATTTAAATTGACTTTTTTTAAATTCAATTAAAATGTTTAATTTTTAATTTACAAAATGTCTATATTCGTATTATTATAAACATTAAATTATAATTTATAGTTATAACGTATAAACGATGTTAGGGAGAGTTTACAAGTATACTTAAGGTAGTACTGAAGTAGACCTGGGAGAGTTTTCGATCGTTATCGTTCGTTCAACGTTTGTTGGGGGAGGCTTGAGAATCATTTTTGAGAAGGCTAAACATCCGTTATCAAAATTTCCGATTATACATCTGCTTTGGTGTCGCTGCTATAGTAACGCTTAATACCACCGACTATACGAGACAGATTTCGCAAGTCTGAGCAACAGAATTTGGTGTTTCAACATTTTTAATATTTTAGCGTGTTATCAGATTTTTATTTTTAATAATCTTAATGATTTATACGAACTGGATAATATGATAACCTGAACTTAACGCCGAACTTGTTTTAATATTATAAACATTGTATAATATATATATATATATATATATATATTACGATGGTGCAGTCTGAGAAGTTTTAAATAATTAACCGTGATCAACATTCAACAATTAACTGTTATTATAACCTTCTTCATTACACGTATAAACGATAATTATATGACTAAGATTTAAAAAAATTGTATATATCAATAATAATTTTATAACTATCAATTTATTTTCTCGTGTGCTCGACTGCAGTCTATATAATATTGAGTGGAATTTAGTCACGAATTGTGTAAAATGTTCGGATACGGTAATTAATGAAGACGTAATATTATTATGCTCCATTTGTAATATCGAAGCTTACTATTATTGTCAAGGTATTAACGAAAAAAGTTTTAATAAAATGTCAAAAAATACTAAAAACAATTAATTGACTTGCAACCATTGTCCATTGTAAATATAATACAATATTTGATAATGGAAATATACAAACCAGCAAAGAAAAATGTGATAATATTCAATAATTGACTGCGTGTCAGTCCGATATATTATGAGTGACAAACTCGATAATTTCAACACTACAGTGCTATCTGTGTTTTCCGTTTTCCATTTTAATTATGTTTACAAATGTCAATCGGTTTTTGTTATATACATGACGTTGTTATAACGTTTGTAAACCCTGATCATGATGATATCGTTGTACTATGCAGTATGCATATTGTTTTGTATTTCCGCAGGAAGTCTGGTGTACTTGTCGCCACCGATTGGCAGCCTGTTCCTGTCGCTGGTCCAGGCAAGGCTTGGTCACAGAGCATGCATGGCACTCACCAATCTCGTCCAGCTGTCGTCCGTGCTGGTCGTGGTCATTTTCCCGAACACAGTGAGCATCCTGTACGCGTGCTCGATGCTGATGGGCTTGAGCACGGGTTTCGCTACCGGCCTGAGCATATCGTACAGCGGCGAGGTGTGCGAGCCTAAACTCCGGGGCTCGTTGACATCCGCCCTGAACGTTTTCTACTTCGTCGGATTCTTTTTCGTCTCCTTCACATACGCCATAACCAACAGCTGGAAACTCACGTTAATCATCACTGTCACCGTGCCCTTGGCCAATATGGTAACACTGTTGCTGGTAAGTTGCATCATTAAAAACTCCAGTCCCCCCTCCCCCGTGGTTTCGAAATTTTTTTTTTAAATTCTCAATGGATGAAATAAACGACGACATTCCATTGACAATACTTCGCCAACTCTTAATTTTTCAAAAACGATACATACACGTATTTTTTTTAACCAACCACGAAATTTACTCTAGACAATTATAGTTGTTTCTACTTACGAGAACGCACATGTTAAATACGTTCAATATTATAATATTAATAATATTCCACTATTTCACATTTCATGCACGACTGACCAAATTATTGTTCAACAAATTTTCGCCTTTAATATGTCGGTGCGTGGTATGAAATTTGAGGAGTTGACGTAATATTAATAAGTACAAGTATACAAGAAGATTAATTCGGCATTCTTGTAATATGACTTCTGGGAAACACGAAAACGTCTTGCGTCACACGAATCTCCTCGTATATAATAATAATGTGTTCCTATAGCCGACCACGCTTAAAAGGACAATCAATAACACTAACATTGATTTGTGCATTTTTTATCTTTCCACAGACTCCCGACTCACCAATGTGGCTGTTGTCCAAAGGAAAAACGGATAAGGCTAGAAAGGTTTTAATGAAGCTCCGGGGATATGTGAGCGAAGAAAAATGCGCAACTGAGTTCCAGGAAATGGTTCAATACGTTTCTCAATCGGCCAAATCGGGTAAATACCATATTATTATCACTGGTCGACCTCATATAGACAATAAACATACACAGCAAAATATGCCTACAGACGTAAAATAAATAAATAAAATGATTTTCAATCAATAATGCCTTTACCGGAATTTATGATATCAACATAATAAAAAACTACAACACAACAATCGAAAATGTCTTCTGTATCGTGTAGTATACATTTGGCCTGAGTAGTTCTTTTTCTCGCTAAACTCTTTTCCTAAATAATTTCGTAACCACGCAACACAAATTACAATGGTACAAACATGGTCACTTCGTAGTTACTTTTATTTTTTATTTAAAATATATACTAATAAGATAAACAAATTATAATTTTTCTAAAAATCGAATTAAAATGTCCTATATCAAAATAATATTTAGATTTCTCCAAAAAAGTGAAAGTTGGAATTGGGCTCTTTTACAAGTATCTCAATAATAATCTGCTGCTAATATTATATAAATATATAACCATAGAGGTAACTAATACATATACACCTGGGTCCCAAAGTTGAACAATAAATAATGTCTAAGGAACTCGTAGATTATGTTTACAGTTTAGTTGTATCGAGTATTCACCCGTTAAGGCAGATTTAGGGCTCGATTGCTTTTTATGAACAGGGAGGTACTTTTATTACAGATGTTCCTATGGAATATTTAACTCTCAAAGGTAACATGTGCGCAAGATTTTACGCAGCTTGTGATTAAGTTAGAAGAAATAAAGTTTTGGCGTTTGATGAGGAAGTGGGTGAAAATCGAAGAGCCATCATCTTTGCTCTTCACTCAATAAATGTCCTATCCTTTAGGATGTGACGCCGATGTTTACATACCTATAATTTTTAAAGCATTCTGTTAGTCCAATTAACCTATAAACTATTATGCACGTTTTCAGAGTATATAATAATAATATATAATATACGATAATATCTCGGCAATGTTTTTCGTAGAAGAAGCGAAGCAAAAATCTTCGTCTCAAGGAAGCTTTTCACATCCGGGACTGTGGAGTCCGCTCAAGCTCATGTTGATCTACACATTCTTCTCAAACGTTATGTCAGGCGTACCGTACGCGCCGTATATGATGGACGTAATCAGATCGTTCAACACAGAAGTAGAACCTGCGTGGGCAATGGTAAGTAATAAGTAAGTTAAAGAAAAAAACTATCTATTAAAAAATACATAAATAAAAGATAGACAAACAGAAAATTAAAATGTATTTTAATGGTGTGATAATATTTCTAAATTCTAGCAGTTAGGTGAAAAAGATTTAAGAGGGTAGTCTTTTTTGGCCTATTATTTGGTGACTATCCGAGAAAAACCACAGGTCCTACAAGCCACACTCGTATGCACGCCTATAGTGAGGGTCTTACCTGTATACAAGGAATTCATTCCCATTTCCCCCAACGTGAGGGTATATAGCGTATTCTTAAAATATTTTCGTGCTCGTGCCTAATATTTACAAGGTAGTCATGCCCAATGACTTTGGAGTTGGGAACTACAGCTAATAGCTATGGCTGGTATACCCATTTTGGTACATTAAAAATTGTTTAAAAAAATTCTTTATTTAAGTTTAATAAAACCAAATTATTTGCCCGAATTCCAAATGAGTTGACGTTGTCTCGTCGTCTTTTATGGCACTTTGTTAACGATAGTTTTCATTATTAAAGTATCGAAAAATAATTGTTGTTTAAATTTATCCAGTTATCAGTAGGTAATTTATAATTACTTTTATCACAAACTCCACATTCCACACACATTTTAGGCTTATCAATAACTATTATATCATTATTATTGTTTATTATATTTGAACGATGTTGTTGTAATTTAATTTTTCTGTTACACTTGCTTAAATTTTGTTTTCTGTCCGGTGCAGTCCATTTACCCTGCCTTCAGCATTGTCGGCAACGTGTTCACCATCTTGTTGGTGCCCCGGCTGGGCAAGAGATTTCTTGTGCTGTCAACGGTAGCCGTCTGCTCAATATCGTTCCTGCTCATTGGTTTCATCGGACAGTTTTATTCCAACGTCGATTACACGTCCTGGGCAAAATTGGCACTGTTCTTTGGGTTAACATTATCCTCGTCGCTGGGCGTAATGCCAATTGGATGGATTCTCATGAGCGAAGTGTTCCCGATGAAGTAAGCGTCAAATAATAATAATAATAATAATATAATATTTCACACGTGTACCTACCTACTTTGTACACAGTGCTACTTAATTTGGAAAAATAAAATGCGATAATGTGAAAACTCCAGTTGATGATTGTATTTACGATTTATATATATATATATATTTTCAATAAGTTTTCTTTCAATAAGATGAAGCTACGACTATTAATTTTATGTAAAAATTCAATTACCTATACCTTTTAATGTTCGATTGATTTTATGATTCGATACCGACTGTCTTAAAAAAGTTTAATATAGGCAATTTTCTTGATATCTATCGAATGATTTGTCACTATTGTATGCCGTTTGCGTATAGTATGACATACTATCCAAATCGATGGTTAAGAGGCTAAAAGTTGTATGCCACAAACTCACAGACATACTAAATTTTTACAGGAGATCAGTTTTAATATTTTTAGTTATTTTAGACCAAATAATTTGTGTTGTAGTTTTATATTTTTCAGTATTACTACTGATTTGTTTGTAAAATATTCTGTAGATTAAATAAATTACTACTATTAGGCTTCAAGATTTTTTTCAACGTACCTAATTATAATGGCTCTATTAAATTTAAATGGGACTCGTTACAAATGCCAATTATAATATATTTTTACAGTGGACATCAACATTTCGATAGACATGTTAAAAATTGTTAATTTAATAAAAATTCAAATTAATTGACTGAGTCGTTTCAGAGTTTTAAACAAAATAACAAGTTCGGTTTGTTGTATTTATCCGCTCAATATTTAGATCGCGATAAAATATTTATTGTAAGTCTCATTAATTTAGAACCTGTTATAATGTATACACTAAAAAAAATCTATTTGGCGCTAAAACCACAAAAATTAATGTATCAAAAAACTTGTTTTAATAATTATGATATTGATTTATGTTTTGCCAAATGAAGAAGACGACCCAAATCTATCCAATAGACTTATAAAACGATTTTGGAAAAAATTGTACTTACAACATATTTTGGCCTCTTAGCCATCGATATTATGATCATTAGTCACTTAGTGTAAAAGAGATAACTTGGTACTCCCATCTGTACATATACATATAAGCACATGTCACCAATCTGTGGTTGAGAAGTAATATTTTTCATTAAAGATATGATGTACCTTTTGCCTATCATTGTATCGCGGTACATCTAGTAACACAATATATATAAGATATTAAAATCTAAAAACATATTAAAATTTGTTATGAATTATTTGATCTTCGGATCGATCGTTACACTTGATTGATTTTTTTTCTAAACCATAAATTCTACAATTTTTAACTCTAAGGAGACAATGAAAATTGAGAGACGAAATTTTAAAAAGTTGGATGATCGATCTTCGGTTAGCTTCTTAACGAATTCAAATATTTATTATCGCACCACTAGTTTTATCGATAGACGGTGGATGAAATATGCAGTTATGTTTTCGTAAAAAAAGTGGCCGATATCGAGCCTCTTCCTAAAGTATAATATTAAAACAGCAAGAGTTTAGGACGCGTTTGTCCTCGGGAATTCCGAAATCTCCGAATATCCATATTATAAAAACTTAATTCGCAGCTATCGGCCGGACACAAATATACTTTACAAGCGGTGCGCCATAATAAATTATGATTTGATTGATATACTCAACGCGTGCTTTTTTTTTGTTTTCCAGAAGTAAAAACCTGGGTTGCAGCATTTGTTCGGCGGCGTACTTCTTCCTCAGCTTCTTCATGGCCAAGTTCTACATGGACCTCGTGCAGTTTATTGGCTTCTACTACTCGTTCGTGCTGTTCGGCGGCGTGGGACTCGTCGGGCTCGTGTACTTGTACTTTTATCTGCCCGAAACCGAAAACAAAACCCTCAAGGAGATCGCCGAACACTTTAAGCTCGAACCGGTGTAGCCCGTCATTGACGAAAGCGTGCCCGCCCGCCCACAACCGCCGCAGCTAATGTATATCATAATATATATATATATAAATTATATTTTGTTACATTTTGTACATTGTTATATTCCTATTCAAAAATCGTCGGCCCGCGCACGCCGTAATAATAATATAATTTAATATATATAATACATTAATTATTATTATATAAATATATAGAAACATTAAATTGATATTTTAAACGATATTATATTGTATATCGTAACATAATATTCCGCGTTGATAATATTATATATTTTGTCGAACTCACTTTAGTCGGAATATGTGTACGAGAATTGTATACATAATTGTGCGCATACATGATGATAAAATATATTATATAATAGATAGGTACTTACGTATAAATATATTAGTGATCGGACTAAAAAAGACTCATTTGAATTTATTATATTTTGTTAACAATAATATATGGTATAGACTGACTCTACAACAGAAATTTATTTATATATATTTATATTTATTGTGTATTATTGCAATTATAGTCACCTATGTCTAATGTACACGATACTGTAGTTATGCTGCGAGTGGTGTCTTTGATATGCAAGGCTGGGAATTCGATGCATTTTGCATTGTTTTCCAAAGCCAGGCGATGTTCGTTTTATAGCATATACACTTAGTGTTATTTTGAATCAGAATAACAAATTTTTAGTTTGTAATTTTTGACGATTTTAAATTTTAAGGTCATTTTTTTCATGTTTTAGGACATTTTAGGAGTTTTAGAATCTAAAATTTGAATTTGAAATTGTATTTTAAGATTTTTACATGGTTTATTTATATAAATTTAACTAACTATACTGTAGGTTCTCGTATAAAATTATTAAAAATAATTTTAAACCGAAACTATTGAAATAATTACTTTTTCAGATTAAATAAGTCCGAAATGTTCAGCTATGAGTTATGTCTAAATTTTTTTTATAGTCCTTTAAAAGTTATTTAATAATTTATCAATTATCATTTACACTGACATTATTAAGAATAAAAATAATATTTTAGGGCATTATTTAGAATTTTTAGGGCATAAAAGCATTTTTTGGTTTTTTGGGCATTTAAGTCCCAGCCCTCGTATAATGCATTGAAAGAAAAAAAAATCATAGACTTTACTGTTTTTATCATTTTTGATTTTAAACATTAACAACGACAACATACTTATGCATTTTACATTTTAGATTCAAAACAGAATATATTTTTGAGAACTTTCAATTTGTATAAATAAAAATCAAATATTTTGAACAAGTAATTGATTACTTATTGTTTATTGTATTTAATGTTTAGAGGAGTGAATTACCCGACTAGTGGATAAACACGACACCCGTGTACCAGTTTACTACACTTCGCTCTTCGAGTCTTCGAGTTCAAACACTTATAAATATATTTTTTTCATACATAAATGTTGTTTTTATTGAATGTAAACTATGAAAAAAAAAATAATTTAAAAATATTGATACTTTCAGAGACAATGATTATTTACTATTAATAATTAATAGAATCACTCTTTCTATTAAAAGTTCACTTATTTTTGCTATGTAAAATATATGATTGAGCAATGAACGTATATTTTCCGAGGTTTGAGAATAGTCAAAAATTCATAACATACAATTTGTTTAAGCAATGCAAGCAACAACTTCTATTGTGTGAAGTAGTTGAAGTAATTTTACAACCTAAATTAAAATAAAAACATTGGATATTCTGATTCTCTTAGTCTCAAATAGGTATCTACTTTATACTAGGCACCATAGAACAATAACGTTTTAATATATTATCTATGCTAGTACCTACCATGTGTTAAGTATCTTAGATTATATCAATAATCAGCATGTAATCATAAAAATTAACAAGCACCGATCCTGGTGATAATGCTCAGATGACCAGTGGCCGCATACGACATATACTTAAAGTCTCAATACAAAATCACAACAATTTTGAATGCTAAAATAACTTAGCAAATGTTAAAAAATTTAAAAAAAAAACAAAATATTAAGTTTGGCCCACTGTGCTGCAGAACATTAAAACAGTGAGCCAGACTGCCTCTGTGTACATTCTGTTTGAATGTCCTGTAGTGGCTGAATGTTGACAAAAATGAACAGTTTTCTATGGACACTTTTTTTTTGGCTTTTATTGTATTTTAAATGGATGATTCAAATTTTGAGCTAAATGATGTTTAGTTTGGTTATAAAATCTTAATATAAAAAAAAATTCTAATTTAACTTTTGAGACTTTAGTATACATATAGTTCAAAATTACAATTTGTAATTAATTTTAATAAAACTACACCATGATTTAAGGTAAACAGTAATTTAAAAAATGTTAATTCTAGTTTGGTCAGTTTTGTTAATATAACAATAAGTTTTATAAAAAAGTAAAATATTGTAACAGTAAGACAAATAGAGGTGTAGAAACTATTTGCAACCAAGTACATAAGCCCACAAAATATTTTACAAAATCTCAGCCTATGATATCTTTTTATTATATGATGTGAATTATCCAAATATAATATTATAAATGTTAAAATATTACAAATTAAAATTTAGGCGTATATCATATAATAGAAATTGGACAATTAAAAATTATTACATTAAAATAAAAAATACTATTATTGGTAAAAAAATATGTATAGTTTTGTATAAATAAACCAGTAAAATAATTGAATAAAATAAAATGCAACTATTATAATACTTGAATAGTTTAGTGTCCAATATTGATTATAATTTAAAATAATCATATATTTTACCTTTTTATTAATATTATGTAATGTTTGTAACAATAATGTTACATTTAATTTTAAGTATTAGTAGTAGGAAGTATGTGCAAAGTTGTAAACGTAATAAAATTTGTATTTGCGAGACATTAGTCTAATATTGGCTTTTGACAATAGTCTTAACAATAATATAATATTATAATACTCACAATATCCAAAAATAAATAAAATTGTGTTTGTGTATTGATTGCATTATTATGTATAGTTATTAATTATTAATGTAATTGTAAATTCAAATAGTAAATTATAAAATATAGTTTTAACAAATTAAAGTTTATTTTAAAAAATAAATCTCTTTTAAACAAATGTGAATAATAGACTCAAACAATGATAAATTTTAATAATCGGTTGTTGTTCTCAAGTAATCAACTGAAGAAGGCATCGAGCGTTTTTCATAACCATTTGGAAAGAGTGTATCAAGGTCTTCATCTTTTACTGTTGGCAGAATCATAACTTTCTCACCAGGCTAATATGAACAAGAATTTATTTTAGATTGAAAGACAATAATTTCAAAAAAATATATAAAAATAACTAATTATTTACTTACCACCCAATTTGCAGGTGTAGCAATGGTATTTTTTCTATCACACAACTGAAGTGAATCAATGCAACGTAAAATCTCTCTATAAAAATAAAAATATCTTTTAACTTTAAATAGATACATAATTATTATTGAGTTTATATTGCTGTTAAAAATTGAAAATAATTTAACTTTGTAAAAACTTATCAAAAATATATTTGAAAGATTACATATTATGCTATATTAAATACAATTATTAGTTGAATCCTTATCTACTTGATCGAATACAAGGTTTTTTTTAAAGGTTAGTACATCAAATATTAAAATAAATATTTAAAATCAGTATTTTTTTTGATTAAAAATAAAAACACTATACATTTATTTATTTTTACAATGACATTAAGGTATGCGCCCTAATGAATTACACATTAGGTATGTACGATAATATGTTTATATCTTTAGGTATTTTAAAATATCTTCTTTATTAAAAATAATTGTTTTAATATCTAGTATTTTAATTAATAAAAGACTATATACATAATGTTTAAAAATTACTATTGACATTATTATTTTAACAGAATCTTTGAAATCTGGAATGCAAACATGACTTACTGAATATTACGACCAGTGCTAGTCGGGTAAACCATCATGAGTTTAACCTTCTTGTCAGGTCCAATAATGTAAAGAGATCGAATGGTCAATGCCAACTCGACATTGTCCTTGTCTTCCTCAGAGATCATATCTAGTTGTACGGCCAAGTCTCGCGTGCTGTCGCTAATAATGGGATACGGGAATTCTCCCTTGATGTCCAGACAATATGATTTGATGTCCTGAAAATAATAAATTACCATTGATTTAGTTTCACATATTATAAAAACACAGTAAAAAATTAAGGCATTACGTTTATCCAATCGACATGGCTTTCCAATTTATCGCAAGACAAACCCAACACTTTGACGCTGCGTTTTGTGAATTCGTCAACTAGCACGGCCATTTTGCCCAACTCGGTGGTGCAGACGGGCGTGAAATCTGAAGGATGAGAAAACAAAACGCACCATCTACATAAAAAAAACAGAAAATATCAATCGATTAAAAATGTATAATACTAATAATATGCAGTAGGCTCTATAATAAGACAGTAATAATAATTATTATCGACCCAAAATTAGATAATATGTAAAAAAAATTAAACCAAATAAACACATAATTATAAGGTACTCACGATTCGCCGACCCATTCGTAGAATTTAATCGGACCTTTGGTGGTGACGGCAGAGAAATCCGGAACGACTGCACCCAAACGCATGGTGGCTGAGACGGTGATAAATTGACGAAAATTTATATTTTAAATTTAACGACAATAGTCGCGGGAGACGGCGTCGACTTTCGGGCGAGTACTGAACACGAACGAGTAACCGACTAGCGAACGTGGAAGCGGACCGCAGACGAGTATACCGCGAACGATGAATTATAATTTAATTTATAGTGTGGAAAAGTGGACTATATAGCGGCGTGGCGGAAGTGCACCGAGTTCGAGTGTCTGAGAGTTGATTGTTGATAACGAGTCGACTACATGATAAAAATATTTAAACGGTGATAATAATCTCAACGATTCGGGCGCAATATTCGTCGGAGCGCATCGTCAAGGCCGTTATCGTCCGGATGTTCGCGAGCTACTGCGCGTCTGCGCGCAATAGGTTAGTACCGGGGGGATAATATGATTAGGTTTATTATAATAAAACCCGCATTATAATATTATCGTTGTTACTTGTTGTTGTCGTCGTCATTGGTTTTTGAGGTATTATAATGCTGTTAATTTTGAAACGTCGATTTTACGCGGCGGCCCAGTGAAGGACGCTTTAAATCATGATGTCTATGTTTGTAATAATTTATAAAGGTGTAAATTAATTGGAATGGGTAAGAGCGTAGCTCCTCGAAATTCACATGTTATAAACCGATTTTTACTTTTTAAAAGGTACCCGGTATTTTTGAACCCGAAAAAAATATTGAAATATTAGATATTAGGACTTATGTTAACTGCAATTAACACCATATTACAAAATTAAATATGTGTTATATATTAAATTGTTCCACAAATTGTTATTAAACATTTGGTAACTAAAATTACATTTGGCCTCAAAGTAACATTTATTAATTATAAATATACATAATTATAAATAATTTACAATTATTTTTTCTCAACTATAAAATAAGTATAATATTCAATATACTTGAAACAAATATAATTAAAAAAATTATGAGGATTTGTGTTTTAGATATTATCATTAAAATTTTAAAATGCTAAATTGTTAGAAAAAAAATAATTTTTTGAAATAATTTTAAAATCAGGTAGGATACATACAAAAACAGATTATTCAAAATACGGGACAATCCTGTAAAATAGAGGTCGAATGGTATCCCTAGCCCAGTGGTGCTTATAAGAATTATTTTCACTATGGGCCTAATGGGTCAAAAACAGGGGTGCGTACAATTTTTGAAAATATTTCATAGTATTTTAGCAGAAAAATATTTTATTCGTGAAGATCACCGTTAAGCTAATAGCCATAACTAGAAATGTTTTAGGGGGCAGGGTGGTTCTAATAATAATTATATGAAATAAAAAATACAAACAGATTGCGCAGTTTTATGCTATAAATATTTATTGTTACGTAAAATTCATTTTTTCTATGTATACATTTTTTTAAATATTGACAATTTCTTTTATATTACGACGAATCGTCGTCAAAGCAAATCTTGTCAATCTAACATTTCCTTGTTGATTTCTCAGAAAACATTTTTTATAATCAATCAACTTATATAGTGTTGAAAGACTCGTGTAAACAGATGTATAAATACGACAGTGAATGGAAATCTATTTCTAAAAGTTAGAACTCGCCATCGGCGTATGTATGCATAACGCATTGACGGTTATCACTAATTATATCAGTTGCAAGCAGTGACGTCCAACCCTATGACTATGTGTAGTCTACACATTGAAAATAAGGGGAAACAATATTCAAAGAAAAATATTTATTAACGTCATAAATTGTTAGGAAAAATACTTATATAGGTCACTTTTTTGTCACTTTTATGATTAAACTCGGTCACTTAATAACTTTCTTTAAATAGCTGAAACCACTTTCAACTCTGATGAGACCATTTTTTTGGTATATTAATGTTTACCAATATGATAATAATTAAAACAACCAAAAAAAGACCATTACATTTTGAGTATTTGAGAGAGCGGGCGGGTAAAATTCCGTCTTGCTACACACAAAAAATATGTTTTGGATACCACTGGCTATAAGTATACAATTTAAATTTCAATTTTCATAATTCGTATATTACAGACTATCAACAAACGAAAAACCATAAGTATATGACTTCAAAAATACGTACGGGTCACACAGTCCATCGCATGGGCCATTAATATTATAGTTGTGCAATATATAATATACTATCTGTTTGGCCCAGCATTGCATGAGCCAAATATTAAGTTAAGCGATTAACCTCAAGTGATTTACATGCTCCTAGGCCACCTAGATAGGTAATCCACTGCTTAATTAATTAAACAGATAATAAGTCCCTCTCTTTCTCTCTCTCTCACTGCTCCACTGTGTTCGTCGACCATCGTCTTTTTCGTGTCGTTTTACGGACGACTAAGCCGGTGATGACGTCACTCTTTGTCTACACGCCGTTCCAACACCCTGGAGGAGTATAGCGTATCTTTTCACCGATGTAACCTCGGGCGGCATATGAGAGACGCGCCATACCGTCTGATCTCTGGTAATGCACCCCTTTTACCCTCACCTATTTAATATGTTTAAATTGTTACCGTGGCCGGTATTCTTTATGTTCTATTATGATTATTATCATTATTATTGTGAATATTATTCTTATTCCGGTAAGTATTCAGTGGAGCCGTTAGTTATTTATTTTAGCTATCCACCATAGCCATTATCCCGGTAACCGTCCTGTGGAGCCGTTGGCGGTATATATATATATATATCTTGATGTTTATTTCCATTATTTTATTATTTTCTGCCCAAATTTTATGCTCATTCGGCTTTCTCGGCATTAACTTAACTTGTTCAATATAATCAAATTTTTGTACCTAATAATTGTGTCTTGAGTTATATTCTTTTTCTTATTCTTCTTATTATTATTATTTCCTCTTCTCTATATTACCAATATTTAAAAATACATTAAAAATCCACGTTGCTCCGGCCCTACCATGTCTTGGCTTGTGGTTGGCAAACTTGTTCTAAGGCGACAGGCGACTATGTGACTTTCGGCACCAAAATCACCTATACAGTGGATGTCGAAACGTCACAAACTCAGATTGTTTGTTTTATTATAATTATAAACGGACCTTTAGTTTAATCCCGACTCCTATTACATAATTATAATAGACATTGTGTATAAAAAAATCAAGATACATGATTGTTTAAGAAACAAAAGTACAAGTTACATGATTAAACATATAAAAACAGATAAAGATATGAATAAATATACGATAAAAAGTTTTTACGGGAATAACTAAGCAAAATCAAAAATAATGGAATTACCTGCAGTCTTCAAGTGATTGCAACAGTGCAGATCCCGAGTAAGATTTTGTGGTTTTATGATTTTTTTAAATATTTTTTTTTTTTAATTTCTATAAGCGTATACCACGTATACTGTATCTACCACTCGTTTCTAAATACACATTACCACGCACTTGATTACATATTATATCTACTTGAATTAAATATTATAAAAATTCCCGATTTTTGAATTCATAAAGTATTAAATTGGGCTTTAAAAACTAGTTTTTAATTGAATGTATTGAGTCGTATTAGAATAAAAACGGACTTCAAAATTAAAATTTTAAATAGCTTTAGTAATAGGTATTTGTTAATTTGGTAAAAATGTGTAGAGATGGATAATTTACGTAAAACAAAAATATCAGTTATTCACCTGTAAAGTGGTAAAAATGATAAAATATCTAAATCATAGAGCCATATATTTTTATTAGTAAATATACAATTGTTATTTCTATTGTTGTGTACTTGCTAATAATAACAATAAAAAAATAAAAATGGATTTATTGTTCTGTATCAGTATTCAGTACATAATATAATGAATATTTAAAATTCATAATACTATTAACAAATAATTTAAACTAAATTATATCAAAATTAATACAGCATTTTTTTTTATTTTTTTATGTTCGAAAATCAAAAAACTTTTATATTTATTTACTCTTTCATTCTAAATAGTAAATTCAATGTCTAATTGTAATAATTATTAATACATACTTACTTTAACTTTAATTTAAATATTGTAAATATTTTAATTTTTATATTTATAACATATTATATTATCTTACTTCTTGAAATCTGCCTAAAAAAATGTTTCTAATCACTAGTTTTTATTATATTTTTGTAATTTAACCGATAATAGAAAAAATAGAAAATATGATTAGTAAGTACAATCATTTTTGTATTGATATTTATTATCAGTCGATAAAAAAAGATATCCATTTACAATTTGGAAAATACGTTTTTGAATGCATTTGATTAGAGAGGTGACAGAACATTTTTTTGGGTAAAAAAAATTGGCAAAATTTACGATAAATTTTTACCGATAAAAATTTACCTAATAAATTAACGGTACTCACGTCTCTAAAAAAATAATGTAATTAGGTGTTTCAATATAATATTATGCATATAAATAATATATTTTTTCATTATATTTAAAATTATAATACCTATACCAATATTGTGAGCATATAGATCATAATTTTATTTTGGGTTTTCAGAAAAATTTCGAAGTCACTCTCATTAAGTGCCGTTAATATATAATATTATGAATTTTAATATGTAAAATGATGATATTAAAATATTATCCTAATGAAGCGATGCGATCTTGCGTATATATTATAAATTATAATATATATTTAGATAGGTACATGTTTTTAGTTATATGTCTCTGTGAGAGAATCTCTTTCTCTCTCTCTCTCTCTCTCTCCCTGTATATATATAAATTACACCTAATAATTTATTATAATATATACAGCTATGCGTAGTAGTTATTTACATTACGAATTCAACTTGAATTTTAATGTTGCGATTTGAATTTTCAAAGGCCCGCAGGTCCTTGCAGTAGTATTACCTTGTACACTCAAAGGGAATCGAATATACAATTGTCTGTTTTGTTGTTTGTTTTTTTTCTCACTCAGCAGCAGTAACGATAGTCATCATTTCGTGTTTATATACATATAATGTTATAATAACGTATACAGTAAAACATTGGTCTGATCTGGAAATTTGTTGCACCACTCGCACTTTGTGATAACATAAATAAATATAATACAATTTGTAAATCCTCAAACAACACACCTTGTGCGACTTATTATTATAATTATTGTAGTACTCGGCGAGTGAACAATTCTGCTGTTGTGTTACTGAGCCACATCGATAGCATTATAAGTTTATACAGAATGATTATTTCATCGGCAAATGTTCGTCGTCTCAAAAAATACTAATATGTTTCTAGAAATATTTTTTATACATAATTCAAAATTAAAAAAATCTACATTTAATATTTTGGAATAATATTAAATAATTAACAGTTAATATAAAAAAAAAATAAATAACGAATTTAAAATATTGCACTACATAATTGTTTTCGTAATTATTGCCCTCGATTTATTCAAAAAGTTTGAATAAATATCAAATATTATATTTAAGTAGTAATAAAAACTCGTATTTACTTCATATTTTATATTTGATTATTTTATTTTTTACATTAAGCCAACACTATAATTTTGACGCGCTAAATGGCTAAACTCTAATTTTGGACCACTGTGCGTTGTACGCAGTTAGATGTGGATTTAAGGCCCTGTAAACTATGCGGCCTCATAGGGTGGATGAGTTTGGACTGGCGGAAAAATCGTATTAAAAATATATTTTGTTTTTATGTAATAAAAATATTTAATATTTTAAATTGTTTAACGCGCCCCTGTACGTAATACTTATAATACCTCTACGTACATGCATATTTCTAAATGTGTATTGTGAATCTATATTATATTGTGCTAAAAGTTTGACCATGTGTGATTATGTACGTCAGTGTACGGTAAAATATGATGACTAAATATACATACATACATACATAGTGGTTTTATTATTTGTAATATTGTTATTTATTTTAACAGTTTCCAAAATTTACTACTAAAATTTTTCCTTTCTGGGTCCGAGCCCCTCCTGCTCCCCTAAATACTTCTCTTTATCGAAATAATATAGTTACAACAGTTAATATAGAGATTCTTATTTTTTCATTTCTGTAACTATTTATGATGTACAAATATATAAAATACATACAAATGTATAATCTATAATTATACCTGTTCCGCTAGATTAGCGGGTGAAATTTTGATGAAAAACTCGAAGTCCTCTAATTCCCAATATTTTTGCGGTTGTTTTATTTTACAATGCAAAACTTTATTCTCCACCTCTTTCAACCACAAATAATTTTATAAATTATTACTAATTAATACTATAATTCGCCACCACCGCAACCACCGGTGTTGTTCGTTGGCGGTTTTGAGATTTTCGATATGTAATATTTGTTGAGGTCAAAATATAAGAGAACTTTAACCGTTGGAAAAGAGAGGAGGGGTATGAATTATGAAATTTTAAGTACCGCTGTACCTAGTATATAATATATTTAGTTATTTAGCCAATATATATATTCTATAGTATAACGTAACGATAAAAGAAAATATAAAACGACATTTGTTTTATCAAGAAAATTCTCAAGTTTTCGAGAAAAAAATCTTTGTTATAGAACTTAAAGTATATTTAAGCAGTTAAGTATGTATAAGTTATAAGTTATAATATATGCTAAAGTTATGCAAAAAAAAAAACGAATTTGTTTACTTACTATTATTTTTTTCATCTTTATCAGTATATTTTTCAGAATACTTTAATACACAAATATCGAACCTCACAAGCTTGAATACTGAACTAATAATTTATTATTTATAACTTATAAGCATTTAAAGTTAAGCCAAGTGTAGTGAAGTAGCAGGAGATTAACGCGAATTTTCGAATAATATATATCAACTTAACTCCTCTAAACTGTATATGCTTATAAGCTACTGTCACTATACTGGTTCAATATTCGAAATACATTATTACACCATATACAGGTACATAAAATGTTTAAAAAAAAAAAAAAATGTTTTTCTTCAGAATGTGAAAGTAAAGTCATGGATTATTGTACAAAAAAAGTAAACAATACGTAAAAAAATAAAAAAAATCACGAAGTTCTGAATTTTTAAAACTACAACCCCCATGTTAATGTTTAAGATCGTTCCTGGAAATCCAAAAGTACTCAACCAATCTATGTAGAAGATAATCTTTGATCGATGATAGTAAAATTAACTATCTTTAAACCACAACTCACCTAACTGTATATAGGTATATAATCCAAAGGACTGAAAAGGTTTACCCTTCACTTGCAAAATTATTTTGAAAGGTATATCATAATTGGGATGAAATTTCCAAAAAATACAAGAGAATTAATTATTAATTTAAATATTTTATTACTAATAACAATTTTTTATAGTATTATTATTTATTAGTAGGCATTAACTATTAAGTATTATATAAAAATATAAAATTTAAACTGATTTACGATATTTGATTAAAATTTATTATCATATACACATCTAAGTTTTTTCTGTAAAATTATATCTTCTATCATTTACTCACTTAATATGTGTTTTAATTATGAAAACACACGTTCGACATCTATACTAGTTATCAGGCATTGTTTGTAGCAGCTTATAATAGAAGGATCTTCTATTAAGTCTACGTTATTTCCATTTATTCAATTGTTGTATAGCTTTAAAATATTATATCCGGGATTTTCGTTACATACTGATTTGAATTTTTCATATAGCATATGTCCCTTTTCATTCTCATTTTTTTTTTAAGTCCTCTCTTATTATTTCAACCATATCTATTTGATAATTTAAAGAAGATTAATTACATCATATTATATTATATAGGTAAATATATAATAATTATATTACTAGAAATAAAAGTCCAATATTTCATATAATAACATAATATAGCAATGATAAAGCAACATCAATTACAAAATAGATGTTATAATAGATTATGGAGCAAAAATATTTGTACAAGAGTATTAATTAGTTCATTTTTATTTAAAAAAATCAAAAACGTGCAATTTTGTGCAAAATAAAACATTTTTTTAATTAATCTACATCGCTTAATTTGGATTTGTAGCTTGTTTCTATAGGATTTAGAACACGCCATAGAAAGACGCAATTATACACGGGAATCCAGTCTTTAGTTATTAGACTCCCAGTAAATCTCCAATGCATCATTTTCACGAGTCCTATACTGTATTTATAAAATTTGTAATTTTCTCACGTATTTAATTATGTACAATTGTACACAATTTTACAATATGACACAACATCATAAATAACAAAATATTAGGTAATATAATTTAGTCAATAAGCACAATATTTAAAATCGTTCTGAAAACCGTAGTAACACAAACGTCAAACGTCAACATCGGTCATTAAATTCAATGAAACTGATTTTTTTTTTTACAAACGTTTTTATGCAGAATTCCACTTAACCATCTGATGCTGATCAATCATTTAACATCAAAGTTTACATTTTCTATAAATTGAACCTTTGGATAGCGGACACAATTTCAGTGACCGAGAGTGTCCGGTATTTAGAGGTTTTGTTATATTCGCTGTAATAATTTAGTGTCCGATTGTAAATAAAAAATATTAGTTGATACTGTTACCATACTGCTGCAGGGTCTAAACTTTTTTTCATTTTTGGTTATTATTATCTGGTTTGTCTGTTCCGCCAGAGAATAGATTATTTAATATTTTCTGTGGTTTCACTTTATAATAGGTATTGACTGAATTTAAACACCTATATTTATATTTTATGTTATTTTAGATTCCTAGTTTCGAGCCAAAAAAATGTTTCATGCGTGTACGTTCAATTTTGTTTGCGTTTTATAGTGGCTCCATTAAAAAATCTTGTCGGTATGCACCGGCAATATAATATTTATATTAATTTAAAGCAACTGCCGTAAAATATTAAAACGGTTACGCCTAATTTAATTATAATATATATATGTTTTTAAATTGTTTTTTTCTGTAAAATAAACGTAATTTGTGGAATTATAAGATTCAACGCACAGCAATTTTGTGTCTCGAAAACCGCAGGTATTTTAATGTATTAGCATTTGAGCTCCCGCATGGAAAATAATATATAATATATACATTATACATGTATTTTTTAAGTGATGATTCATTGCCACTTAAATATTTTTAAACAACTCATCCGCTCGCGGTCCACCCAAACTTGCAGTAACATATTATTTTTTCACGTACGCTAATAATAATAAAGGTTTTCAGCATTTGGATTTCGAAACTCTTTTCTGTTGAAATCGTTTTGATAAAAATTTCATTATATTTACTGTATACTTAATATAACTTGGCGGGAGTTTATCAATTACACTTAAAATTACTTTTTCTTATACCAATTGTGCTTAGTATAATAGCCTTATATTATTTATTTTACATAATATTATTTTTATTGGAATACAACAAAAATGAACATTAATCATTATAAGTAAAAATTGAAGTATGGACTTCTGATAAATGCGTTGGTAATGCGTATTTCTACGTGTACAATAAACACTTCGTTGCACATCGTTAAATGTCAAAACTGCATTTGATTGCACTTCATTACGAATTAATTTTAGTGGTCATGTTATTTATTGATCTATTGCTTTTATTTTTTATATAATTATAGCAACAATTTATATTTTTCAAAAACAGTATATATTGACAGTTTATTGTTATTATCGTATGGTATTCAACAAACATTACAACACAATAAAATTATTAACCCCAAGTTGAGCCAGCGTACTTCTGGATGGTGTTGTTCCTTGTTCTTATTTTTGCAGTGGCATTTATTTTGTAGGTGATTTTTGTACCTGAGTGTCCTATCAAGGGTAACTCAGTAGACAGTTATCGTCCTATTGCTCTCCTTAGTATGTGTTATAAATTATTGGAACGCCTTAAGGTCCGCTCAAACCGAAGCCATAGAGGTGGCGGTAACTTCAGCGGTATTTATCGCTTTTTAAATACCGCTGATCTAACCTAACCGGAGAGCGAATATTTCGCCGAAAATTACTAGTTGACATTGTGACACTCATGCCCGTACATGTATCTTGGTAATTATTATATTTTTATTTATTAATATTAATATTTTAAAGTACAAAACAACAAATTGCTATATTTTTTTAAAATTTATACTATACCATGGATATATATTATGAAAACTCAAGTTCAGACGAAGAAGATTTATTACTGTTAGCAGCTGTAATGGATGATTTACTTATTATTTATTTATTTATTTACTATTTTTAAGTTTTTATTCCAAATTTTTGTATAGAAATTGACAAGTATAAACTAGGTATGTACCGTAAAATTTTATTACGTTTGGATAAAATAACTGGTTGCTTATTTATTTTTATTTTTACCTATTTCATATTAGAATTGTTACTTAATTACACATGTTTGAAAACTAATAGTAAATAATAAAATTCTAGACTGACTTTTATTAATAACATTAATTATTATTATTTTTTATCATAACTAATATTTATAACTATTATTATAATGACTTGTATTTTTATAGATTAATTATATTTTTATTTACCACTTTCACCGTTCATTTTAACACTTATTTCGTGATCCCAAATATAATCTTTTTTTCTTATATCCTTGAATTCTGCAAGTGTCATATTATATATTCAACCGCAAGGTGTACGATTACGATGAATAGATATGTGTTTGAAGTCAAAATATATCATATAATGTAATGATAAGCTTTCTATAGATATTAATATATTAATAATAAAATGTAGATAACTCACAGTTGGGAATTTACAACTGATTATCGTAGCGGTAAGCGAAAAATAAAAATATCGCACTCAATCTTGCGGTAACATTTTCACCGCGGTATTAATTTCGCGATAGTGAGTGCGTTCGTATTAAAACGTATGGACATCTTAAATACCGCTGAAGTTACCGCCACCGCTACCGCTTCGGTTTGAGCGGACCTTTATACTGAACCGGATCGAACCAACCATTGATGTCATTACACCAATCGAACAAGCCGGATTTCAGCCTGGCAGAAGTTGTACGGATCAAATCGCAGCTCTCAACATTTACATTGAAAAATGTGTATTAACAGTAAAAAACAAGGAGGGCAATTGGTGTATTGACCATAAAATAAAAACAGCGCAATTGGTATACAACTGAACCTAAAATACAAATTTCGTTTTAAGCAAAATTGGTCCATGCCCAACCTAACTTAACCAAGCGTGACCACATCGAGTAAAAACATCAATACCCGCAGTTCACAACAACTGCTGCACAAAACCATCGAATCATCCGAATTGACACGATCAGTAAATTATCGCCCACTGGACTGAGAGTTTTATTGGTTTGCATGCGGAAACCAACCCCAATATAATATAAACGTCACTCCAAGACTATAATAATTTTCTTCAGCCCAATTCCGTGCTCTTATATAATCGTTTTTTCCAAACATTTTATTATTCTACAGACACTTTTTTATCTGTGCACTAAAATAAAAATCAGACATTTGCAGCAAAAATTCGGTAAAACTCTCGAAATTTAAAGTTATCAATAACTATAAAGTAAAAAACATAACACTAATTCATTGTGTAAGTATAATTTTGTGGGGTTTAATAAGTTCCCACACGAAACATAGCATGTTAGCGGTTGCATAATATTATTACGCGTAAGTTCCCACAAAAAAAAAAAAAAGAATAATAAACCCGTAAATTAGAAAAGTAAATAAATTATAAAAATTTGGAAGTGTGGGGATGGCCACAGTCGCGGTAAAAAATGATGAAAAACAAAAAGATTTAAATTTACTATAACTTTATATTTTATGAGCCGTATTCGCTACACTCAGCGTACGGTTACAAACAAACTGAAAATAACATAATCAATAATAAGTAAAAATACGGAGAATAATGTTAACGTTGTTGTCGTCGACAAAAAGCAGGTAATTTCACAAAATAATAATAATAATCACTACACAAGTTTGAATTTAAAATTTGTTTGTTTTTTTGTGTTGTATAAAAAAAAGTCTGATTCAATCTTTAATTGAATCCATAGGTATTAGGTTACAATAGTTATTTTATAAGCGTGTAATATGTTGATTATATATATACCTAAATACTTATAGATATTATATACAAACTGGATTCAATTAGAAAAAGAATTAGACTATTTTATACAGCATAAAAACAAACAAATTTTAACCATACCATCGTTTAAATTATCAGTCCCAAGTCTGAATTATGTGGGAAGGAAACTTGTATTCGAAACTTACGTAGGCGCTGGTGTATTCTTTTGGTGAGGGGCTTACACCTATGAGTGATTATTATCTGCTATATCTTGTGTGGAAACTTGCATTCATCCAATTTCGTATAACATCGATGTCTATACTTTCTAACGCAAGTTCATTAATATATATGTATAAATAGGTACCAACTATATATATTATATCAATGACGAATTCAGGGGGGGGGGTTGGGGGATCAGGCCTCCCACTAAGACATAAGTGTATCTAGTACTGTATAATGCACTACCATTGATTATATCAGCACCTCACTGAGCGCAAAGTGATCCATTTCATCAAAATTAAAAAAAAATAAAGTAACTCCATCATATTGTAATAATATTATGCTATTTTAAAATATTTTAAGGTATGTTGGTAATAATAATCATGTGATTTCAAAGAATAATCTGAATTAATTTATTGTTTTTGTTTTAAACGTATTATCTTATAGTGTTATAACTATTATCATATATTATTATTCAAATGTATTATAAAAATATACTGTTTTTATAATATTTTAAATTATGATAATAATATTATGTGATTTCAAACAATTCACAAGTCTGAATTATTTATGTTGATGTTTTGAGATTGTTTAAAAAGTCAATTAAAAAGATTTAGTGTGCAATAACACGTTTAATTATTTTTTTACAAATTTAACCTAAACCACATTTTATAATTATTAAGTGGTCATATTATGAAAAATGTAAAAGTGACCTATTCAACATAAACTTCAGGAATTCAAATTTTTTTGGTTACAAAAAACCGCAGGTGTAATCTACAATAGATTTAAACAAGAACACCCCCTGCAAAAGAAAAAATGATATTAATATTTTTACATTAAAACTATATAATTTGTTTTTATAAAATCCTTAAAGCTAATTTACTCTGAATGACGGTTGAGTGGATTGGGCGACTTTTGCGCTCAGTGTCTCGAATACTATAAATACTGTATTTGTGCTGTTGCCTCCTCCTCAAAATTATACTTTGGATCCACGTGCCTAACACATAATACATATTACCGTCAACCTGTTGCGATGTATTATAAATATTTGATTTGAATATGATTTGATAAAAATAAATTAAATTCATTACAATTCAAATGATAATCAACGCACAATATTATATAGGGACAGTGTAGGTAGCTAATAATAATATATATTATCGTGTGCCTGATGAAAAATGAACAAGCTCGATAGTCGCCAATCGCCTAGAATCGAATATGGGTGCTTTTCGTTATTTAATCTCGACGATAAAACGTATGGCAATGTGTGTGTGTGTGACATGCATATAATACGTTTGTGCACAAAAAGCTTATTAATTTGGTCTGTCTCTCGGTTTTCAAGTATACTATTCACATTACGATTTTTGAAATTTGGTGCAGTCGATTGACGTCCCGTACAGTTGTGCTCATATGGGGTGCGTGTGTGTGTGCGCGTATAATGATATGATGCAATGTATACTCTGTCGGTCATACACATCACTTTTGGGTGCGAACGATTGTTGTACGTGTGGAATCTTGAACGTTATGAGTTTGGAAAATAAAAAAAAATGACGCACCGTGCACAATTTACATTGCTGCGCGTCATTCCGATTTCCGAGCACGTGCAAGTATGAAATCTGCATTAAAAAAAAAAAAAATGTCTCAAGAATAAGTAATATGTGTTTGGAATACACACGTGTGTCGTACTCACCTACTGTACATTTTTAAAACACCTATACATAATATTATACATATGTAAAAACGTGAAAATGGGCATAAATAATATATAATATTATTTACCTACCTACCTATATATTAGATAGAGCTGGTCGTAAACGCGTGGAGATAAAGTACCAAACTCGGAAGAATACCTAAACGAGCTGCCGGTGTGAGGGAGGGGAAGAAGGGAGTGCTGCAAGTTATCTAGATCTAAATTTAAAAAGACGGGAACTTAAATTCGGCGATGATTCAAAAAAAACGCCAAATTCCGAGACAAGACGACCGCGGCGAGACGGTTTTCGTGTGCAGTGGCATGTCTGTATATTGCTGCATGCGTTAAAATTCGGGGCGTCATTTCACATTTTTTCATGGGGTGTAAAACCGATGTTGAATGTATAAAGCAATACGAAAAAAAATTTACAAATCAATTAAAGGTTCAATTAAAACATTAAAAAAAAAAAATAGCAATTTAAGTGATACATTTCCATATAAGACGTTTTGTATTAAATTAAAATATAGTAGAGAATATTATCAAATTTCAACCCGATAATTTCTTTCGGTCGTTTATCGTTTTGATGAATTAGTTCATAATGTATTGTATTGTTGTACTTTCAGTACCAATTTGTTCTGCAGTTGTACCATCAATGCGAACGATATACAAATCTAGTTGAAGCATAGTACTTTTAAATGATGATAATGGTCTATGATTGAATGACAAAACGCCAAACAAGCACTAAAATAAATTGGCGATAATCCATATTATTTGACCACGGTTTGAGAATATGAAGTGAACACAACTGGAGTTTGTGATTGTCCATAAAATATTGTGATAATACCACAAAAAACAAATTTTTGTGAACTTACTAAATTATTGTTATTTGTTTTATACCTACCTACCTTCATAAATTATATGAAATTTTCTTGAAAATGACTTAAATGTATTTATTTAACAAATATTGATTTTGATTCATTTGCTTTTCGTTCCGTTATAGCTGCGTGCTCAATATATTATATAGTGTTAATATTAAATCGGTTTTTTTCTGAATAATATAGGTCAACACGAGTAACAAAGTCTACCCTCGTTTTGGCGTGTACGTCCACCAAACGATTTCTGTCCAGTTCGTCAATTTTGCCTATAGTCATGATGATAAAAAAATACCTAAAATATTTATTTCCTCAAACCATTTCGCCTTAAACTCATCACCAATTGCCACCATGAAGACCAGTACAGATAAATTATTTTTCTCATTTCCAACTTTTTGTACGAGTTCGGTTTTTATAGGTTCGATTTTCAAACTCGAAACGAACACCTAAAGTTTGGTTCGATTTTTCTAACTTCGAACAGTTTGACCCTCCGCTTCATCAAAGTCAAACACTATTGAGAAATCTCAAACAATCAGTCAGGGCAGGATTATGCAAGGATTGTGGCTACGAGCAAAATCATTGTCGTTAGCTCAATAAAATAATATGCTCTCTGCTGTGCCACGGTCCACACAACCAACTCCAAGTGATGCTCAGTTTTAAAGTCAGTTTTTGAGTGCTGATATAACAACTATATAATTATCTACACCAAAACACTCTTTCGAAAGATCTCCCGAGACACATCCCAATGTGACTCTCGTCAATTCGAACCTTGATAACTAAAATTCTCGATATAAATAAAATTCTCCTTTAAATAATGTCTTGACGAAAAACTTCCAAAGAATGAACCCATTCGCGCTTTTGTTTTTACCCGATCGTAAAGTTATCGTTGTCTGAGGTGGCAAAAAAAAAAAAAAAAAATAAAATAAAATACTAATTATTAAAATATTTTAGTTTGCACACCCAATCACCCCTGACCACAATTAAGAGACGAGAAATGTATAATAATAATAATAATATGTCTCGCCGTCACATAAGCGTCATAAAGGTTTATCGCGTAATCCGCATTATAATAACATATATTATTATTATAAAATATAGATATTGTATATCGTGCCATCATCATCGCGGACCATTAATTCCGTTCGCATAGCTTAGCTGAGCCATAGTGATACAGGTTCAGTTATTCGATTCCCTCGAATTCCCGTCTACAGACCGTATGTACCGATTGGCAGCTGCACGACGACGTCGCATTTCTGTACCGCAACTGCCGGGTACACGGTAATTTATTCACGCGAAAATATTTCTTCGACTCGTGTCAAACGATATTCCAAACATCGCGAAACATCGTATAATAATATTCTACTTTATAATATTATCGCGCCTATACAATATATAATAATAGAAATATATTTTATATTATCGTAAAACCGCCGCCGTCGTCGAACACGTCTCGCGGCGAGGGGCGGCATTGAACTCCACGTGACTCATACACACAATTAATGTGCTAAAATGTATGGGGGTATTGGTATATATATATATATATATATATTTTTTGCGACTTCTAATTACTGCTTTTATTTGAAATTCCCTCGAATTACGTTTACGATGAAGAAAATGGTGGTTATTTGATTTTGCATACTTTTGCATACTATTGTATATTTCAAAAATAAACGTCTAAAATGCTTGGTGTGTGGTATATTTTAGCCGTTCGATGGTTGGTAAAAGATGAAAATAGAATATTATCAATTAAAAAAAAATATATCCAAGTATTTATATAGGTACAGTATCTATGTAAAATGTAAAAATAGAAGTAATCCGGATGAAAATTTTCATTATAATCTAACTCCTAGGGAAATCAAAAATTTAAAAACGCAAAGATGACGTCATTAATGTTGACAGCAGTTTTATCAAGTGTAAAAACGTACTAAGATCTCATCCAAAAGGTCTTTTATTTTTGAAAAATTTAAACACTACATCGTTGTTTTATGTAATACTTTTGAATGCCATTAATAGTTTATAATATTATTTTTAATATTTTAGAATTTAAAAATTTACTTTTTTTGTATTTTGTATCATTTGTTTGTCACATATTTTTGCACATTTTACCATTTTTTATTGTATATAAATCCTAAATCCTAGCCTATAATATTTGAACACGAAACAGAAATTTGTCTCTCCTCCATTACTTTATCTGGTCGACTTCAAAATATCACCAAAATATCATATTATATTTGCTAATAGTTCTATAATATCATTTTTCTATTTTTTAAATTTTTTCCAAAACATTTATTTTAAGATTGCATATGATGTATATACATAAAAACTACATTTAGATGTCTTCTTAAGAACATTTTTTAAAAATAAAATTATCAGCGTAATTAAATTATTTTTTCCTATTCGTATAGCAACTTATTTTGCTAAGTATACACATTATAATAGCCAGATTATCATTTCGAATATGAATATTATTATCACAGTAAAAAAAAAAAACTTTCGTTGATAATTATTAATATTAATATTAATATATTTTTTTTTTTTTATTAATATTTTATATGGCTATATAAAACTCAAGTTTATTTAGATGTACACATGTGTTGTAAAGCGTATCGACATAGAACGAAATTTATAGATAAGAAAGTAAACACAATAAAATGCAAATAAGACTTACAATGACTTCCAAGACGTCTATTAATTTATTTACGAACATATTTTTTTGAAGTGACCCATTAGCCGTAACTAACGAATTAATATGATTCTTCCATTTTTAAACAGTGAAAGCTTGCTTATATGTTGTATTTGAAATGTAATTGTACGAGGATAAGCATTTTATTATGTTTTTTACTCTACGTGCTATCTGCCTTTTTAATATTATTATACTATATTATTGTTGGTTTTAAGTTTTGAAACACGAGAGATTTGACGGAATAAATTCCAAGAATTTAACTTGAAACCTTTTTTTTTTAGCAAACTTTATGTGAATACAAAGCAGTAAATTGACGATTTCATCAATCAATCGCACTATATTATCGTCCATTAATAAACAAATAATTATTCATTTCATTATATTTACTGTACACAATCAATCACAGATTTGAATAAATTTATCCATGATGATAATTCAAAGCGAATATTACACTGCAAATGGTTATCCGTTATTTGTATTTGAGATTTCAAAACAAATCAAATGGGTTTCGTGGGTTTGTCATGACAGTTATAAAAGAAAAAAAATACGATTACACAAATATCAATAATTATTCGCCAAGGCGATTGTAAGCATGAGTTATATAAACTGTTAAAAATATCTATATCAAATTGGTCACCTATACAGTAACCGATAATTATATAGTAGACATATATCATTATATTAATAGTATTACGGATTTCGCTAATAATAACATCCGGTCAACGCAACAGAAATCACGAGGCTATACCGCTGGAGGCCAGCCTTCAATATATATCGACATGAATCACGTTATACACGAATATTTTACTCGGACCTTAGGAGGACGCCATGTATTATCTCCGTCTTACAAATGTACAACATAGCAAAAACTATTTTGCGTGGTATAGAACCACTCGGGCTGTAATCATAACTAATAAACGACATTTTTGTGTTGTGAAAATTTCGTTTCTCAATTATGACTGTAACATTCTTGGTTCTTTCCCGCGCAAACAGTTTTTGTTATGTTATACATTTATAAGACGAAGAAGCACATACGGATGTGACGTTCTCTTAAATATAAATGTATATATTATTATTATGTGATTCTACATATTGACGCATAGATAACACTAAACAAATATATTACTCGAACCTTAGATGTGAAGATACCTCTCCATTAGAATGTGCTTTGGGAGCTTTTTTTTTTAAAGAACAGTGACGAGGAGGGATAAAATAAATTTTAATTCATCGAGAAATTAAAAAAAAAATAGATTGTATTATTGTTTATAGAAGTAAAATTTGATTTGAATGATTGGTGCCCCTTTAGTCACATTTGCATACGAACGTGATTTTGTCGGGTTTTCAGCGGTTAGTTGTTGATGATGGTGTTCAGGATCGGTGGTGGAGTTGGATGACGGTGGTTGTTGATGTTTTTGGTTTAAGATGTTATTGTATTTACGGCTCAGTTATCATTATATTGTGCATCCTTTATAGTTGGGCTTTGCAGAGGGTGCATTTTGCTGGGAGATTCAGTGATATTGAGCAAGAGGTTATTTTCCCCATATTTGATACACATGGGAAAATATGCAGAGTAGGTTCGGGCGAGTTCATCATTTTGGCAATTTTGACAGTGTGGTAACCTTTTTTAGGGTTCTTTTACTTTAGTCTTTGTGTATAAAAAAGTGGCAGTGGAGAAAATATCACAATCGCATCTATCCTAGAATCAATATCAATCCTGTAATGAATTGACTCGAACAAACAATTTCAAAAAACAAATAGACGTGTATGAGGCAACACACATTTTGTAATACTCACAAATATTGAGAATAATAATGGGAATAGGTGACCAATTTGTGAGACACCAGACAATGGTTCAAAGATATGCCATGCACTTTAATATATATTGCTTTCTGCCATTAATAGATGAATTCAAATATGACAGGATTGGCTCACGAAAGCTAAATGCATGTAAAACATTTACTCCAGTGATGTGATGAACACGGTCGAATGATTTAGTAAAATCGGAGTGGATCGCGTTTACTTGAAATCAAGCACTAAATGCGTCATAGATATAATTGCAGAGTACGGATTTGCAAGTGACTACAGAGCGACAGGGTCAGAACCTATGATGTCCCTCCATAAGTATTGGATTAACAATCAGTTGAATTCTACTGTGAACTATAGATTTAAATAATTTAGAGGCACGCCGAAAGGATGGAAATATGTCTATAGTTTTTTACTTGGGAAATTAAAGTACTTACCATTAGAAACCCAATAATCAAGACTTGGGTGTATATGCATTGTTATGTAGTTTTTAATATGTGCTTTAAAAAAATTAGCAATTAATATCCTTAAATTGCCTAATATTTATACAATAATGATCTATTTTGATTTTGCATATTTTGAAATATTGGTAGTATTATGCATATTAATTCATATTTTAACTGTAAATACCAAAAAAAAAAACGAGTTATGGTTTATTATTTGAACGATAGTAGTATGGCCTAGAAACTAAATGCCACGTCATATTATGTTTCTAATTTTAATTTCAGAAAATCAGCGATATTTTGTCTTTGACGAAAAAAATGAAAAAATATATTAAAAATATTCTGGGTTTACTTAAAAATAAGTCTAACAAAATCGATTTAACTTAAAACATGTAAAGTAACTTTACAACATTTATTTTAAAATTATAAGATGGTTCTCTATCGTTTAAAATTTAAATTATTGTTAAACTCATTGCATATTTTATTGCATATTTTAGCATACCCTTACAAATTAAAACGCATATTATAATACTATTGCATATATAAAATACTTGCCCTAATAATAATATATAATACTATGCACCTATAAAGCCAATAATGTATAGGTAGGTACAGCGCGTGACTATGGAATGTTTGAAGTTTATGTTGACTTATTATGACAAGGATCGCAAGCACTCCAAAATATGTAAAACACACTTGAATATAATAGTAGAGATTAATTCGATACCGTTGAATTACCATTGTTATAGTGTTGTGTTATTTCAGCAGGTTAACATTATAATGTTATTGCATTCAATAGTTTCGTATGCGATGCTCACAAGCGAACACTACGAATCGTTGGTTCCAAACACATTCTGGACAAATGCCACGCGTGCACCTAAGTTTTTTTTACTATCTCTAAGTATGATGCTCAAGCTCAATATTTGTTCTATTTAACTATGCATTTAATAAATATTCTAATTTTTAGAACATTGATGGGCACTTTAAGTTCATATTTTCAAATACTTGGAGACTTTTTGACGTGTAGCGCGTTTGTTCTTTCGAGTACATATATTTTATTTTTGAAAAGAACCGTTTTTAATGTTAATTATATGAAACATGAATTTATTGAATATTATGATGTATGGGATATAAATAAAAATGTCAACAAGTAATTTCTGAGATATTCAATTTTATGAATTAAGGATAATTTAAGATGTTGTGAAGAGGAGGAGATATATATGATTTGAACACCTGAGTATACCTACTTGATTGACAATTAGCATTAATCTTATAACATTTTATAATTTGTAAAATTGTTTGTGTATAGTAAGTACCTTCTAGAATAAATATTTCATCTATTTTATATGTCTTTTATGTTTTAATCTGTTATTAATAATTAATCTCAGTACAGTACAAATACAGGTTATAACAAATCAGAAACTGCTTGTTCAGATTAATATTTGATATATTTCATAAACCAAAATGTCCAAAAAAATAATATGTAGCATATTAATAACCTTTTACAGTAAAAAGAGGGTTTTTATTAGAAAAAAATAAGGATTTAAAAAAAATCTAGGTTTTTCTATTTTAATCTAATATTATTGTTGAAGTATATAAAAGATGTTAGGTGGAGAGTAAATTCTTGAAGGTTAATCGTCCTCGAAATAATAAGTTTTTGAAAATTTTGATTTATACAAATAAAAATTCGATTGAAATTTTTATTAGGTGACGACGAGTGACTATACTATACATACTGACGATACAATCATATTATTATCATCGAATGGGATTCAAATATCGTTCAACTGCGACGAAATGTAATATTTACATACAATAATGCTTCCGGCGTTTGCGATCCTGTCGAGCATATAATACTCGTACAGTCATTATACGTCTTATGTCCGTTAAATTTTACTCACACTGTGCTGGCGAATTTAATATTATAACCGGGATTATTTATTACGATATACGATGAAATGTGTAGCTTACAAATTAAAAAAACCAAGGTTTTAATTGGTTGTAACTATAGTGCGGATTTAAATGCTCTAAAAACAAGAAAATGCCTTAAAGTATACAATTAATGCACTTAAAAAAAAAAATGGCTTTAAATGCCTTAAGAATGATTTATTTCAAAATTTTTACTATTACCTTAAGAATGGTTTATTTTAAAATTTTTACTATTTGATATAATCGATTCATTAATTACACACAACAAAATTCACTCGGAAATCGGTTCAGATGATATTACGCAATAGTGGAATACTAAAAACAACAGTGCAAATGGTAAAATATATTCCGACATTGATAAATAAAAAAAATAGGGAAAAAAAATTATAAATATTGTTGTATCATTATTACAAATTATATGTTAGGCTAAGTTTAACTTAACAACATTTTTTTTTCTTTTAGGAGAAAATCAAAATAAATTTTATTATATTTTTTAATGACACCACTATGAAGTATGTAAAAATAATAAAAATGTTTTAAAAACCTAAAAATGCACTTCAAATGTTAAAAATAAAACGTCAGCAAGTGGATGCCACTCTGCTGTATAATAAATGTCGAGCAGGCCACTTTCATGGATGTGTTAAATTTGTATTCAATAATATAAAATCATTGTATACGAAAAACCATTCTGAGCGAAGACGATCAGCGTAGATAACTAAATGTTTTTTTAAAATATTATTACAATTAAAATAACTCATTTTAATATTATTAATACAGTAGGTCGAATTAATTTTTGCAGAAAACATTGCATTTGAAAATTCAATAGAGTGTATAAAATATAATAATATATTTTAAAAGTTACAAGTACCCACGAAAAATATTTTTAAATTATTACAAAATAACTGACATCATTATTCTTCGTTTAAATATCTAATTTCTTCCAAATTTGAACTTGAAATGTCTATAAAAAATTATTTTTTTAAAATATTTTTTTGATTTTTGGTCACACTATTAAATACTTAAGAAAAATCTTGTTTTGAATTATCAATCCTTACTTATAAAAATAGAACATTTTATAAATTTTTAATCACAAAATAATTTGCAAATGTTTGATATTTCGATGTCTAAATTTTAACTTAAAATTTTTATAAAAAATTATTTTTTTATTATTTATTTTTGATTTTTTGATTACACTATAAACTACTTACAAAAACCTTATTTTAAATTTTCAATTCTTAGTTATAAAATCTGAACATTTTATACATTTTTAACCACAAAACAATTTGCAAATGTTCGATAATGAATTTTGGCTAAAATTTGAAGTATAAATGCTTACAAAAAAAAAAATTGTGACTATGTTTTTTTATTATTTTTGATCTGCTATTTTAATAACTTATAAGGAATCTTATATTAAATTTTCAAGAAATTTGACCCAAATAATGTTTTTATCGATTAAAAAAAAAAAAATTGAAAAAACCAAAAATTTATAAATTATTAGCTCAAAAAGTGTTAAAATATTTTTAATTTTTTTTTGTGTATAGAAAATGATAATCTAAATTTTTGGTGAAATTTTCAAATGTTTGCGGTTATTTCTTTTTCAATTACATCAAAATAAGAAAATCGTTCCTGGAGAAAACGGTTGAATATCCAATGTCTAATTTCAAACACTCATTAAAAATTACTTTGACTTTCCGGTAAATTATTTTTCTTTACATAAATATATAAACTTATAGAGATTCTTGTGTTGAATAGAAAAAATTTTATGAATTTCCTAATCAATAAAAAACTGAAAAAAATTTTGCAAAATTTCGTGATTTTTATGTATTTTCTCCATATTTCAATTTTAGATGTTTATAAAAAACTATTAGAAACTTGTGCTGACCTTTTTTTTTAATTTTCACTTACAACAAGTTATGAAGAATATTGTATTGTATTTTGATGTTTCGTGACCGACTGAAAAAAATTTTATCGGTAATAATAATAAAAAAAAAATTCAAAATTTTATTATGATTATAAATAGCTCAAAAAAAAGTCAAAATATTTTGAAAATTTTATGGTGTATAGAAAATGCTTATATAAACATTAGGTGAAAATTTCATGTATTTATGGTTATTATTTCTTTTGCTACATTAAAAATAAAAATAAATTTTTTCGGAATGACATAAAATTAAAAAAAAAAAATATTTATTATATTTTCATTAGTACTTCAACTCCACTGATAAGAATATATCCTTAGTGATGAGTTGGGCCATAATATGTTGTAAATTTTATTATTTTTTCAGTCTTATTGAGAATATTTTTAAAATGTTTTCTGAAAATTTATTTATATACTTGGTGTCATTTAAATACGTACTCCAATACTGTCCTTAAAAAATATTTGAATATAAATACAAATACATTTTAAAAGTATTTTTTTTTTTTGTATACTAAAATATATTTTGTACGTTTATCTCTAATATTTACTTAAAATTATTCATAAATAATTAATAAACAGGTACATTCTTTAATTGGTATAAGAATTTTAGATATAATCTTGTAAATTCTAAGAAATATTATAAAATATTATTTAGAGAACAATTTTCAAAATACTAAAATACAAAACAAAAATATTGGTCGTTGAAATGCAACGTTAAAAAGAAAAAAATGTATTTAGTATTCTGGAGTAATGTACGAAGAAAAATTACTTTTTAAAAAGTACTTGAGAAGTATATTTTAAAATACCAAAAAAGTATTAATATACTATTAGTTAAATACATAATTATTCGAATACTCAACAAAACTGATTATATTTTATTATTCTGTATTTATTGATATGTTTATCTGGATGGACAATAAATTATTATCATTATTATTGCTTTACATATTATATATTATATATATTGTGCCATCGTCTGACCATATCGCACACGTTGTTCTTTAAATTTAAATTATACAATATTATTTATAAGTATTCGGGTCAGTGACTTTTGTCATAATTATCTTACATTGATATAATGTTATATATATCAAATCGTAAAATAATCGAATCAAAACTGTTCGAGTACCAAAGGCCACGGCAATCGAGGAATGGGTTTTGAGATACGTTTTTTTTTTTTGCTACCCTTATCGCATAAGATTTTTTTCACCTTAAAGTGTGTAACGAGTGTGTTTGAGCCATGACCGAAGTCGTATAATGATTAGGCCAGAGGTCCCTAAACTTTTTATGGTCTGATCCATTTTGAACTAAAATTTTGCGACCCACGTAATCTATGTCCTATGATTTTTTTTTGCTCTTTTGTTCGTTGATCAGTTATCAGTTGCTCACAACAAAAACAAAAAAAAGATATAGATAAATATTTTATTTTAAATTTTTATCAAATGATTTTCATAATTATTTATTAAGTTAGTAAAAAAAAAAGTATATAAAATACACCAAACATTTTTTTTAATATTATTTTTCCACAGCACGAGCTTTTTCATAAGTGTTCGAATTTTATCATGAACTAAAAAATGTATCTCCATCCATTCCTTGAAAATATCAATTAAATTCATTTTATTTTGAAAATATATCTGTCAAGTACGTAAGTTTTAAAATAAACTTCTCATTACGTAAGAATTTTACGACACCGTTTTTCTCGTCCAAATAATATTTGATTTCTTGGCGAGATCTTAAAATAATGTATAAATTTTTTTAAAAATTAATACGACTCACTAAAATTATTATGTCGACTCTTAGTTTGGGAAACTCTGGCGTTAAGCAATTTCTCGAAAAGAACACCAGCTAAACGAAAATCGACGAACAGCCGAACTATTTTTTGGAAATTTAACTATACAATATTATACTCGAGTATACCTAGGTATATAATATAATACCAGTTACGTATCGCACGTTATTTACACCACGCCACAATAACGAAAGCCCGGCAAAGTGGGTAATAAATCACGCAACAGATTTGACCTATTAAGACCTGAAACCAGAACATTGAACTGACGCGAAGGAGGGGAAAAAATGATGACATAGACTGAACGTTTGAATTAAACGAGGCAGTGCTCGAGGGGAGGAAGTATACAAGCGATAAAAATAAGGCGAACGTTTTCAAACAATTAGGGAATGATGTATAATATATTACGGTTGATGGAATTACCGAATGGGGGTGATAATGTTATGATAATATTATGGCTCGACGTGGCTATAATAGTAAGTTATGAGGGGAAAAAAATCGGCGAAACTATATAGAAAACCGGTGAAACGGGAATCTGACAGGAAATAACACGAATATATACGATAAAACATAATAATATCATAATATAAAAACGATTACGATGTAAGCAAGCATAAAGCATAAAAAACGAAAATGAAAGAACAAATATAAATGAGGTTCAGAAAATACCAACGCTCAGTTTTTTTCAATTTTTAATAAAAGGGGAAACATTTATGACCAACCCATTAGACTGAACAAAAAAAAAAAACAACAGAACGAATCGCTTTCAAGCTGACTTCCGCTTATATTTATATCTCGATACAATTTCCATCTTACATAACTTTATACGCATATGCATAGGCATAATTTTGGGGGACTTGAAGGGGCTTAGCTCCTTAAAAAATATATGTTTTCATTGAAGTAGTAAATCCTTGATTAATTAATACAGTAAATGTTGGATCACTTTCTAAAGTTTAAACAATAATTCATTATTTGTGTGTTTTTTATAGTAGATATCGAATCCACGCACTGAACATAATATAAGTTTGATGATAGTATTGCAAATTACAATGCACATTTTTGTTTGTTTAAATAAAAATATTTTTCATTTTTGTAATAGATGTATTCTAAAATAATAAATGTTTTAAATGTAGGAAAGCGAATGAAAAAAAAAAATGATAAATATAATATGTTATACGCGGAGGAGCTAAATAATTATAGTCACTATCTCAGTGACGTCATTATATATTTTTCTAGAGTTATCAAACTTTATAAATTACAATATGCAATACAACTACTAAACCTTATGAAGATGTTCAAATAAGTACCTTCTGTTATATAGGAGTTTTTTTTGAAATCATGGATAAATTTAAGAGTGATAATTTTGTTTTTGAATTTATAGATAATAGTGTCTGCATTTATATATTTGTGGTAAAAAACTATAAATATTAATTATTATCGCATTAAAAGTGTTCTAGTGCTTACACAGTATTATATTTCCTTAAAGTTATAAAAGATATAATCATGTTATTTCACCAACAACCGGCCCAACAATTGGACTGATTTTACAATCAGACAGGAGAAAATGTTCACCTCGCCCTCTTTCCTAAAATGACGTCACCGCCAAAAGTGTAGAAAAACAAGGAAACCTGTCTAGACGTTTAATTTGTAATAAGATTTTAATTAAGCAACGGCAAAACTTAGCGTACCGTAATAATAATAATATTATACAAAGATTGACGCTGTTATATTGTCGTTAATGATAAGAATTAAGAAAAGAAAGGCGACTGTCGTATTACTTAATAACAATTCGATATTTATTCCATAAGATTAATAATTAACTTTGAAGAGTAATTAAAGTTCCTTATAATATATAGGTACCGCAATAAGACACAAAATTATTAACTCACTAATTTCTATAAAGTAAATCCCACTGTACAAGTGTTAACTCAATGTAAATTTTACATGGTATGCGACGTCACTTTTTATTATTAATTATAATATATATTTGTGCTGTTAAAACAGCACGCTGCAGAAATAATAATATTAGTTCACGCAACAAACTAATTAATACTACACATACTACTAATTCATATATATATATATTTGATTTTCTACAATTATTTGCACATAATTATTTTACCTTTCGTTATATGACGTTGTACAAATTATGTTTTCATTGCTTGTAAAATTATCGATTACTATACATCTAATTATTGCTGTCTAAAAGTTAGTCCCCCTCATACCAATTATGACATTTATAGTAGCCATACTGTTATAATCGAGTTATTGTTATTTATTGTTATTGCCAATTTAGTAATGCTAAATTATTTTTTTCAATTGATTATAATTTACCAACTATATTCAATGCGGTATTTAACAAGTGATGAAGCTGTTTAAAACTTTGTTAAGTCATATTTCTGACACTTTCGATATTAGCTAACTTTTTGTTTCGACTTAACTTAAACTAATTTAATACAATAAAAAATTGTAAAAATTCTATTTTTAACTTAATCTTATCTAATGCGGATTATGTTGACGTGAACTATAGCGCAAAGGTCCCAATTGATTATTATTATACCATCCATCTCTACTGGTTGAATATCCTGTTTTTAAAAATATTGAACCTTTGCACATTTGTGATACTGAATATAATTATGATCTGAATTGTGATTATAATATTATAGGGTCATCATTAACTAATATAATATTAATTGGGAACTCGTGTTTGGTGTATTACACGTTACTGATACTGCAGTTAATGCCTTTAATGAAAACGTTTTTTTTAAATTATTTGATAATTCTTATTTTTTTATTTATTACAAGAAAAAAACATTATTTATTAGTAAGCATCTAATATGGTTTAGTTTATAGTGGACAAATTCAATTTTTAAGTAAAAAAATGTTCATAATAATATGCTGTTTGTGCTTACGTACTAAATATAAATCACGGTCCAAACTCGATTATAATAATTATATTTTTTTAATTTCAAAACTCTATAAACTCTAATCTTAATCTATTTTGGAATTATTTAAATTAAAAATAATCATGTTCATCTCTTCCTAACACGATATTTTTGTATTGTTTATGATAACCAATTAATTACAGCAACTCCGTCAAACAATTGGTCTTCTTTTTCTCAAATAACTCAGCCGAACTTAACTTATCGTTGTGCGTGCTTTGAATTACTGATGTAAATAATTCTTAATGAATTTGAAACGATTAGTAATAAAACGAGTAGGATCTTGACATCTTGATATCTAATCGTTTCTTAATTGAAAATGTAAATTCGTGTTTCTTTATTATAATTATTTAATTTGTCCCTTTCAACTAGTTATTTTCCACCTAATTAAAAAATTAGCTATGTAACACTAATCAAAAAAGGAAACGATTTATCAAATATAATTAACTACCAGCTGATATGCCCATTTTTCTTGTACCTATCAATTATTCCTCAATTATCTAAATTAATTGTTCCTAAACAATTTCCACAATGTTTTTATTTGGTTCCATTGTTATTCATCTTATTTATAAATGATTTACATTTTCTTAATTCATAGAAACTTCTTTTTGCAGACGATATGAAAGTATTTCAAAAGATTAGTAATATCACGCTCAGATTTAGTGTTGTAACAAAATTACTTACATTTATTATCAGTCTGTTAGTATGTGGTGTCAACTAAATAATTTATCGTTAAATATTGATAAGTGTAAAGTTATGTCATTCCGAGTCTCATGTTCCATTTATCCGTAATTACTGTTATTTAAAGATAATTGTGCTTTAGCATGTAGTGGAAAATCATGATTCGGGAGATGTTACATTTAACCTAAACACTTTCTTTCAATAAGGCATAAGCATTATTGAAATATTTCAAAAAAAATCGTCATAGGCTCTAATATAAAGGAAGACATATTACATCGTGTGCAATAAATAGTTATGTTAGGGTTATGTAAATGAGTTATTACCTTACACGGTGCCTAAGTTGAAACTTTGAAGGAGATGAAATCATGATGGTTTGATACATTTGTGTACTACTATGAGGTTGATAACGACCGACTAAAACGTTTTTTGTATCATAAACATATAACGTTTAAATAGTATCTATCGAGGAGACGAAATTTCATAGGTTTATATCGTGGCGCTGGTCAATGCAATTAAACTAAACGGTTTAAGTAACGTTCCGATAGGCTAACCATGTTGTGATAAACAACAATACACCATGCTATGCATCTTTACCCATATGAAGATCGTTTATTTTAATCTATATTAGAACATTAAAAGTAAAATTAAGGTACTTATACCAGTTTAATTAAAAGCATACTCTATCCCACTGTAACTAAAATTAAGAATTTTTTGAACTCATTCCTAAAAAAAAAAATAATGATTTTTCCCTAATTGAGAGAAAACACGTCTATATTAAAGTAATTGTTTTTAGCGGTTACTATTCTCATGTAATATACATACGGGAATGTACAACGCGGGCCGGCTTGCGGACAAATTTTGATTTGTCTAAATTGTATTCTTAACTCGTAATTGTATAGAATAAATTCCTTAATTTTGGTCTGGAAAACGTCATTGGGTACAATTTCCGGTGTCATGAATTATTAATTGTATAAATAATAATTACGTATTTTTATTTTATTTCAATTGTAAAATTGTAACACGGCGTTCTGAATAGGCAAGTTAGGTACATTGACGCGTAGAGTGTTCATTTTTCATAATGTTTCATATTATTAATGTTTGCAACAATTACGACGAATAAACAACAAATTTAAAAACGAGTCAAGTCTAAATAGTCGAAACGACAAATTTAATTTCGGCGTGGAAAAAATTGTGAATAGAAAATTCAAATTTACAAAGTACTTGATAAATCCGTGTTTAAAATATTACTCATTGGCCTTGAATAAATTTATAAATGCATGTGGGACTGACGAAATGTACGTGTGAAGTGTAAACAAGCACATTAAACCGTTCGAAAGGACGAAGTTTAGCGGTACAGTACAAAGTTATCGACAAATAAATAAATATATAAATTGCAAAAGCGACGACATTCGACTTATTGCAGTACGCTGCAGCAGTCTTTGCAGGTCCTCGTTATTGATTCTGTTCTAATTTAATAATTAATATTTACACATTGCACAACATGCTCTGATTTGTATTCACGATACGTGCGCGTTATAAACTGACCGGAGATTTAATACTCCTTTCTGAGGTATGTACTCTTATAGCGATGATAAAAATAATAATCCGCAATAATCATAAATAACCGTTAGTTGTCATACACCGCGGCCGTTCATCACTGGCGCGTCTAAATTAATTAGCAGAATCTGTTTTGATTTCATCCGGAAAACGAATTGAGCATCACGTATTTCCGACATATCACGACGTGGTAGTACGTGTAAGTTTTCTAAAACATTGTCAGAAATGTGGAAAAATTTACAAAAAGTTCACAAGTCTACTCCTTGTCGAAAACTCCTCCCGAATCCGGTGGGTTTGTTTTGGTTTGTACCGACTCTTACGTTTTTTTAGACTCCAATATCAAGCGATTATTATTGAGGTTATAGACTACTCAATGACACTCTACTTTTTTCTGGCCGACGAGAACAGGGAGGGATTGATTTTTAATTCAATTTCTAACACAAATAATATATTATGGTAATCATTATTGGAACACTTAAAAGATATTTTAATAAAATATATTATATTATTTTTGTGGTTATCAATATTATTTTTTTACAAAATATATTTAATCTCATAGTTTATTTATGAGTATTTATGACGAAAAAGATATTATTATCATTTGATTTTTGCATAAACTTAAGGAAATCGAAAACAACATTTTGCCATATGTCTAACACACGCCCAATATAATATGAATACTCCAAATACATTTAGATGTGTTCTGTTTTTAACCTACTGATTGATCTAATGAAGAGATAAAAATTCTAAAAACGGATTTGAATTGATCGTAGTCTACTTTCTTACATTTTTTGATTTTTTGTTAATAATTAATATTTGTTGTTTTTAAAAATGAGACATGACACTTTTTTTATACCAAATTTTTTTTTAGGATTTAGGGGCTTAATATCGAAAACGTGAGAATATAGATCTTGACAACAAATTCAAATCTGTTTTCTCGAGTGTGTGGTTAACTGTCAGATATCGACAAGAAATCACCGTTTTAATTAATTCTTTTAAACTAAATACTTTCCAAATACTTAATAACAATTTGAAAAAATTAATCTAATAAGCATAATATAATATGATTTACGTTAGGCTTGACGTTTTTATTTTCTCTCTTAGATCTAAATAAAAAAAAAATTTATTGTACAATGTTTAAAAACGTTGAAACCATTTAAATTATTTCAAAAAAAGATCGATATACGAATATTGAGCACTGCACTCGTGTAATTCGTTTCTAACATTGTCGTTATTATATTTAAACGCATACCAACGAAAGCTGAGAGTCCGACTAGTCATTTATTATTTCTACGATGCTGTAGATAATATTTACAATTCATGGAGATCCTAACTCTTAAACATTAAATATAATTATTGTATAGACAAAATTATTTTTGTAATAATTTTTTATTGGGCAAAATCTACTCGTAGAGGACGGTTCGCGTATAGTGTGTTCGGAAGTGAAGTGCTTAAGTGAGATTTGTTTGAATAAAAAGTGTTTAAACATACTATTTTTTTTTTTAGATAACCCTCGGCGTCTTGGCCTTTGAGATATATATATTTGTTACGGGTAATGTTAACACTTGAATAATGCTAACATTATCCGGATAATATTATATTAGCCAAAGCCCTTGATAATGTTTTAACAACTATAAGAATGTATCAATCGTGAGATAAAATAATTTTAATTTACTAACAATATTAAATTTATTAAATACATAATAATTAGCAGTTACCGCATATATAGAACTATAAAAGACATATTAAATAATAAAAGTCATGAGATTAAATAATTGTATTTACAAAGATAAAACAGTTTAAAATAATATTAAACATATTATCAAACAATATTAAATATATTTCAAAAGTTATAATATTAAATAATAAGAGTATAATGTAATTTAAAATAACTACATATAGTTTTTAACGAGTTGCTAATGATATAATATTAAATTAAAGATTTTATTTTTTTAAATATAGAATTAAAATATTATTATTTAAAAAAAGCAATACAATGACAATAATTATATAATTTTAGATTATTATTCAAACCCGTACATTATTTTTCGCATTAAGTCTAATGAATTAAACATATAATATGATTGCTGAACACTTTCATCAGAACAATTAATCAATTTTGAAACACTTGACCACTAGACGTGTACGTATACAAAAATATTATACCTGAATGAGACTTATCAATACATATAAATTAATATACTTTTTTTTAAGGTCTAAATAAAAAATAAAAATCGGATTGCTAAAAAATAATTACAAGTTATACATTTTTAAATCGTGTGGCATCGTTCTTAGAATGAGTTTTTGTACAGTTTTTTTATCAAGTTTATTTTATGAAAAAAATGTTTAATAATATAATATTGTTTCGGCAGTTCCTGTACATTAATATATTATTATGGTGCTTGTTTCAATGAAAGTGGATTACTGATTTTGTATGCTTCAGCGTATTTCCGTGCAATATTGATCACAGCGTGTTTAACAACTGTTTAATTGAAAGATTTCCTCTGCGTACATCAAAAGCTGGTGCTTGGTCTTTGTTATTATTTATAGGAGTTTTGTAAGTACTAAGAACATTGCGAGTGTGTCCTGTTCTCTTACTCGAGTGGTAATTAGTTTCCACTCTTAATTTTAACGTCAGTGAGAAAGGAGGATATTTCAAATCTTTCTTTTTTTCTATCAAATAATAAATACGCGGTATGCCGATTAACTCATTATTATAATAATATTATTATGTACACCAGGGGTAGCCAACGAGTCGATCGTAATATGAGTTCTATGACTCCTTTTCGCAAAAAAAACATTTCATTGAATAATTAAATAAAATATCATCTTATCAAATATTAATAAGTTAAAAGTAATAATATTTGTACTCGAATATTATATTAAAATCCGTTGTGTAAAATTGTGAAATTAAACGTTATTATTACTTATTAATATTCTAAATAAAATAAATAAAACAGGACAGTATACTATATGTAACGCGTGTAGAGTTTTGTTTATTTACAACCTTTTTATTTTTGGCCAATCGCGACAACCTAAAAACTTCAGAGGTCGATCACAAGTCTATTAAAGTTGGCCACTCCCGATATACACAGTATAAATTATTATTTTATGTTATACGATAAAATGTCTTCAGGTCCTTGCAAACCCTATACATTTTTCATTGAAACGACATGATAGCGACTGACAAAAATTAATATTTTATTCAAGTGATTCGATTTAAGAAATGTAAAGACTTTTGATTTTTTGGTAAAGATGCTTACTTTGCATCGGTCGGAACAAATATTCAATATTTTCAATAGTTTTTAAAAAAAATTAATACAAAAAATTGAAAATTTGATAACATTTAAAATGTTTATTCCTGTCGTGAATTTTGCTAAAATTGAAAAAGTGCTCCGACCGATGCAAAGTAACTCGTTTACGCGTTCAAACATTTTAACATTTTTTAAATCGAACCTTTGGAAGTACTTAAGTTTTTGTCAGGCGTATAATAGGTAGCTATTTTATGTCGGAAAATTGGTTTCGAATATTTTGATCTAATGACTAATTGGCACGTGCGTGCGTAATATATATGACGAGGGTGATGGTTGGGTCGGTATACACACACTCAAGGCTGGGCATTAACGAGCTAAAAATTGAAATTAAGTTAAAACGTTAACATTAACATTTTAGTTAATACTAACCAAATTAAACAACTCGTTACTTTTTTTTAGCGGAAAAACTAATTTTTAACTCGATAAGTTACATTTTTAACATAGGTATACTCATCGTGTTAATTTCAAGTCAATTTTATCCAGATTTTTAATTTTATATTAACCATTAATTTATCATTTTGTTGGTTTGAGAATTATTAATATTAGATATGAAAGATATCCTTAAAACAACACAAGGAATATCTAGAAATTCTTGGCAAAATTTATAATTATCACTGGTCTGAGTTTGATATACCCACAACCCACATAAAAATATTTTGTAGATAGTCGATATCTATTATAAGTATAGTATTAAACTAGTTAGTAGCCACAGATATTTACTAGTTACCTAGATACTAGTTATCTCAAATATTAGGTTTAGGAAGTTGGCCGAATAGTTCACTGGTCACCTTATACTAAAAATTAATATTTGCATATTTTACATATTTGACCATTTTTGATATAAAAAGTTTATAAATATTTAAAAAAAAAATATAGTATTAAATAGATTTTCTAGACCTAAGATATTATTTTGATGGTTTTATTTATATAAAATTAGTGTTTGTGTTATTCTCACCAATTATTCGCATTGTTACTTATTGGTACATCGTGCACATGATTCCCGATAATTAAAAAACAATTATATAATACAAATTAGAATTTTATAAATATTAAAATAAAAATGTTTTATTAAATACTATGCATTTTTTAATTTTTAAATGCATATTTCAAAAGTATATTTAGTGATTCTTTAAGGCATTAGTGCATGGATATTTTAAAGTTTTTTAGGGCATGTGTCCCTGCCTTCCATTAATGACCAATTATTACACACTCAAAGACGTACAGTGACGAAAAGCTGCCTAAACACAACTCCTTAAAAAACGACACGTTTGCAGGGACCTTAATAAATTTTGAACATAGACCTATAAAATAAGTAAACTTAAATCTATACTTTTAACACATCGTATACAGGCATATACAATAAAATGTTATGTAAACAATTATGTGGAAAACGTATACTCTCGTGCGGGAAGCTGTATTTTATTATTATATATTATATACAACGATGGATACCTAAAACGCACATGTCACCACAGTTTAGACTCGTCGGAAACATAAAAACATAAAAATAATATTCGTATACGGGGTGATTCTTTGGACGCGAAACCCTCATATGATAAGTATTCACTTTTTTAAAAATTTTTTTTTTACGCAGTTTCAACTCGTCATTCAAAACAACATATTTTTAAAGAAATTATTTTATTTTTTATCCTTGTTTATTCCGACGCAGAACATTTTTCTTAGTATTTCGATATGTAAAAATAAAATTTTGGACCAGAAATTTATGAATATCTAGGTAGTTAAGTATACAGAGTGGCGATTTAAAATTTATGTTACAGCCGTGTTTTATCACAGAAATATTTAAAATACAGAAAAATGTGTAATACGAATGTTTTTTGATTTAGAAACATTTAAAATGATTAGTACATTTTATATTTTTTACAATAATTAGGTGTGTTTTAGGAAGTCAAGTTTAGAAACTCAAATGAGAACATATTTTTTCTTTGCAAACATAATATGAATACATTTTTTTAATACATTTTAATGCTTGAACAACATTAATTAATGCAAATCTTTTATACTTGAGAGATATTTAAAGTTTTTATACATTTCTAAAGTTGATCTCTCTAAATAAACCCTTCTAAAATATTGTAAAAAAATTGTAAAACGCACAAATAATTTTAAAGTTTTTAAATCAAAAAACTTTCATATCATACATTTTTTTCTTTTTTGAATCAGCAAATTTGCCGTTACATACATTTTGAATCACCCTTTATAAAGTTAAAGTGATTGGAGTAGTGAGGACTAAAATTTTGCTGGGAAACAGAGTAACACTCTACATTACTCATCTATATATTTTAAATATTTATGACTCGTAATAAACTATACTTGTCCGAAATTTGATTTTTGAGTATCAAAATAATTGGGAAAATATTCTGCATTGGAACACGAAATTAAAACCACATGTCGCGTCGTTTGAAAAAATAAAAAAAAAAAACAATTTAAGGATAAAAAATATGAAAAATATTATTTATTTAAAAAAAAATTATTTTTTGTTATGACTCGAAATCGTGTAAAATAAAGTTGTTTGAAAAAATTTCAATACTTTTCGATATTATAATGAGGATTTTACACACGTTAAAGGAACCACTCCGTATGCGTCATATAGTTTGTACACGCGTCGCTTTCGTTTCCTATAAATATATATTACACTTATATATAATATTTATATAGATATCTCTATACTCACTCAAGTTGTGCAATAATCGCTCGGAAATAATGTAAATTGTGGCTTTTGAATCGCATAAATATTTTATGGGCATGTTAACGCGTGTTGGTAAAGCATTATGTATATTACATTATAATATTGTTGTTATATTTTAATATTATATTATAATATTGACGCGTGTCGAAATAGTAATAATAATATGCGATAGTGTACACTCAAACATATATGCATTCAAAAAACATTTCACAATATTTTTGAATAATGAACATTTTGTGTAAAACGCTTCTGAAGGTTCGCAGTTTGTTTAGAGGTGTGATTTTTTTTTTTTGTCGATATTTAATCTTATTAACATGGCTGCAATTCAAAAATAAAATACAAGATTTCCGATAAGCCTATTTTTACTGGGAATTAATTTAAAATTCGAGTGTAAAGTCACATACACATATTTGTAAACTGGCCACTGAAAGGTGATATTGTAGGACATTCAAAACCTGTATAAAAATTGCAGAAACTTGTTACACATTCTAGTTTCACAGAAATAATCGTTTTCTATTAACAATGACATTTTCAAAATATTTAGACTTGTTTTCAGTTATTTATTGAATGTTAATTTTTTTTTTTTTTTTATATATAGTGTTGGCTGAAATAATTGTTAAGTTCAGTTAAAAATTGAGCACGAAGTTTCCTATAAAAAATTAAAAATATTTAAAAAGAAATATTTTTTTTTATAAGGGTTTGAATTTCAAATTTTAACAAAATCAAATTTGTTCTCAAATAAATCTTTAGATTATTTTATAGTTAAAATTGAATTTAACTTTCAATTTTATCAGCTAAGACTTGAGAAATATGTAATAGAAGGTTCCACTTAAGTTATAAGTTTTCTCACAGAAACATAAAAATCTTAAAATACAACTATGCAATTTTTTTTTTTAGACATTTAAAATTCAAACTACAAGAAATGGGGATATTTAAAATGTTTTCAGCAGAAAAATATCAGTTTTAGTTATTTTGTTATAGTTTCAAAAGTATTATTTATGAAATAAAATATTCGTTTTTATTCGTACATGTTTATTTACTATTTTAATGCAAAATTTTACCGGGAAAACGGGAAAGAAAATTTCTAGTTTTGATCCCCCCACCAAGTACAAAATAGATCGGGAATCGACTGAATATTGAACATATGGGTATTGAAACTACAAAGGCGTGTCAATTTTAAAATTCAGGACAGGATTGGTTATAAAAATGATTTGTATAAATATATTTTGGGCATATTTAAGGGTTCAAAATCAGGGTAGGCCCACCCTCTGGACGCGCCTCCACGATTGTAGTATTTATTTTTTCTGCCATCGAGAGTAGTGCAGTCTTCGCACACGCAGATAACACTCCGCATCATAAATGTAAATAAATATCGTTCCGCCCGCCGTAGAATCTAAAGAGTAAAATCTAGTTTTAGCGATAAAAAATCCAAAAAAAAAAAAAATCATACCGTGATGGTCCGTACAAATATGAATTTATATTACATAATATAATATTACGTAGGTACCTGTATATTATAATGCACTGCTCGCGTAAAAACGAAATAAATGTGTCGTTTAAAATGTGTACGTGACGACGACCGTTCGCTTGAACGATATTATGATGCGTTGGTTTACTTGACGTGCTTTTATATATTATATTTTCGCCGTACACGCATTAATACGATATTATTATACCGCGGCGTATACCGCGCTGTGTGATAAAAGTTTATGGAACCTCCCGTTCCGCTTACCACGCCAACCATAATATAGGCACGCGGCGACGCGAATGCTTATGGGTGTGATATAGGTACCTACACCATAAACAAGAGTTGTGGTGGGTATATTAAAATGTGGCATATCATATAATGACGCGGTCCAGTTAAATCGATCGATGATAATATAATATTTTGTCTGAAAAAAAAATGCATTTATTCTATACAGGGTGTATACTCTATATTATCACGCCCTCGTTGCACGCCAGATTTTTTAATGATTATGGAGCGAAACTGTACGATGGAATTTCAAGAAAACGAAAAACGACATCGTCGTGTTTTGTTATTTTAACGTGGCAATTTTTTTTACCGAGATTTCCACTTGATTTGTTAAAATGGTAACAACTATATTTTTAATAAATTCTGGTGGAGTTTTTTTCTTAAACATTTTGATGGAAAAATTATCAATTTTGGATTACTATTATCAATTAACTACGATCGTCTTAAATTTAGTAAAACCTATCATAGTATCAATTGAAATTATTAGTATGAATTTCATTTACTAAAGCTAAAAGATTTTTTTTAACAATCTTTTTATACACTTGAATTATTGTCTAAAACACCAGCCCAAAAATTTATTTTTGGAGCCATTAGAAGATCTAATCTATTAAAAATAAAGTCGATACCATTTAAAAAAATTATATATTAATATTGCTTGGTACAACTGCGTGCATAAAAATGTCAACATCGTGTTAAAAAAAAATTGCCAGATTAAAATAATGAATTTAGTCTTTTTTCGTTTTTTATGAAAATCCACAATAGCTGCTCCAGAATAGCAGAGTTTGCATTTGAAGAAAAAAATGTTATTTTACGTTATTATCAATCTGAACGTTATACGATTTTTGCATTTATTGTTTTATAGTTAAAAATAATATCTAATCCGAGAAACATAACAAATTCTTGAATTAATTGCTACGATTTTAAATAAATCATGGGGAATAAATATTTCTATGAAACCATTATGAGTATAACTTTAAAAATAAATGGATTTAAAATTATTTCGTTTTATGTTATTTTTCATTTAACGATATTCTTTATATTTCGTTTTGTTTATTGATATATTATATATTTTGTTAGTCGTTACGTTTTGTTTTGTGATATTTAATTATTTTTGTTTACCGTTTTAATTACGTTTAGAAATTTCATTTTTTTTATTTTTTTTTTTTGTAATGTATACCGTTATAACTGAGGCTGGGATTTCGATGTACTTTGCATTGTTTTTCGAAGCTACGCGATGCTCGTTTTATAACAATATACATTTCATGTATTTTTGAATCAGAATAAGATGTTTTTATTTTATATTTTTTTTTTTTTTGCATTTTTTGATGATTTTAAATTTTAATGTCATTTTTTTCATTTTTTAGGTCACTTAAGGATATTTTGTAAATTTTTAGAATTTTTGAATTTAAAATTTAATTTGAAATTGCATTTTAAGATGTTTACATGGTTTTTTATATACATTTAACAATCTATAAAGTAGATTCTCATATTATATTATAAAAAATAATTTTAAACTATATGAAAATAATTTTTTTTCAGATTATTAAAAAAGTCCAATATGATTCTTTAATAGTTCTTTAAAATGTATACTTATAATAATTTATCATTTATCATTTACACAAAAATTATTAAGAACTATACAAATTTTAGTGCATTGTTTTAACGCATTATTTAGAATTTTTAGAGCATAAAAGCATTTTTATTTTTTACGGAATTTTTCAGGTTCTTTTGGGGTATTTAAGTTCCAGCCCTAGTTATAACCATAACGTTATTTTAACGTTTGTAAGTCCTGCTCCAAAATCATTAAATAACTTCTAGTACGATGAAGTATGATACACCCTGTATATATATATATGTGAGTATTTTTTAATAAGAAAAATATTTTTGGTTGGATATTTTGAGCGCTTGTGACAGTTTCTCGACATCGTTGCAGTTAGGTTATGTTACTCGCATCGTATATTATATTATAATATTATATATATATACTGCACACGTAGTACGCGCCCCCATACAGGTACAACACTATGACTATATAATATGACATTAACGCAATAAACTCTCAAAATATAATGATATATTATTATATTGCCGAAAAATATCTGTCGTCGGCCGCAAAAAAAGAAAACAATTTTTTAAAAAAAAATTTTACAAAATATCCAATGTTATACTTGTATATTATCATGTTATCGTTATATGTCATTATCACAGTATTTCATATAGGTACACTTATTGCGGTATAGTTGGTAGACAACTACTTGTGCACAATATAATGACTAGACATGGCTTTTGGCTTTCTAGCATTTGTATATTTTTTCTGAATAATGTAAAAAATATCAGAGTCAAATATAAATCCTGTTCATGTTACATAGAATCTTAATCCAAAATTTTATTGTGCATATTTTAATGTTTTTAGTTATTAGAGAATGTTTACAGACTATTTAGATAATTAGCGTTTTTTTTAGTGCGTTTTTTAAACTACTTTAAAAAAAAAAAAAAAATTCTTTTATCATATCAAGACAATAGAAAATAGTTCTAATCAAATAAAAGATATAGCAGTAGAGTAAAATTTAAAAATGTAAATCAACTACCTAAATTTAATGTGATATACCTATTTAAAATCATTTTTTATAATAATAATTAATTTTAAACTAATAATACATTTTTTTTTTCAAGTTACTTTACCACATTTTTGTTATTATTATTATTATTATTTGTGCATATTTTTGAGCATATTCGCATGCATATTTACGTATTTTTAAGAGCTTTAAGTCCACAAGTCTAATCATGACCTACAACATGGTTACCATTTTTGGTACCTATGCATATTTTGTTGTCACGGCATTATAATATATAAGTCCATAGGCGTACGCACTGGATGTGCTGTGGCTTTTTGTACGACTTTTATTCCTTCTGAGGCTTTGTATAATGTTTCAGCTATAAATAATACACAAACGTTAACCCATGAAGACGAGGTATGAACAAACATTTAGGTAACCAGTAAAATAAATCAACCACCTACCGTCATATTATACTTATCATTGCCATCTAATGTTCAAGATCGATCGTAATAGTGATGATATTCATTTTTATTTCAAAGTGTATATTTTAACGTTGAGTTAGATAAATTCTTTTTTTATCTAGATAAAAAAAAATAATTTTTTTAATATATCTATTTGAATCCAGATTTTTAAGAGTATCTACACCTTAATTACTGCTATAATAATAAATAAAAGAACACTTTCTTTGATGTCAAATATTATAATTATAATTTATACACTATATATATATTTATAATATTAAAATATGATTATTTATATAGACAAATTTATTTAGATAAGATCATAGATAACTAAATATTTATTTAGATAAGTCTCAACAATGATTCTATTACATTATTTTCCCTTTTTTTGTGCCCCAGGTTAGGTTTGGCCCACGGGTAGTTAAGGCCCATTTGAGGGAAAGCATCTCATTTTATTCCTTCGCACACTTACGTGTAATATGTGTAATATTAAGCCGGCTGCCATTATTCGACTTAAATTTCGACAGCATAAAACAGTAAACCTACATAAAAATATATAGTCGATTGGTAGGTGCATCCGTGCAATGCGTGGAAATAATATTATATGTACCATAGTGTGAATATTGCAGTTTGCTGTACACGTTATGACAATATTATGACATAATATAATAATAATATAGATTGCTATTGACTAGCTGCCAATAATATTATCTATTATTGGCGTGAAAATTTCAACGACGTACAATTGTCATAGAGTGAAAGCAGCGACGTAGGGATAGCTGTGACTTTTCGACAATGTTGGTCATGATTTAAAAATTGCAGTATACATATTATATACCACAGGGGCGGCCAAACGGTCGACCGCGGTCGATTTCAAAGTCGATTATGTTAGAATTTATTTTTAGGCCACACCTAGCCTAACCTATACAGTATATATAGTTATTAGGCATTCAATAATAATAAAAAAAAAAATTTATGGAAATCGATCCTCGAGGTGAAGTATATTTTTAGTAGATCTCTGCCAGAAAAAGTTCGGTCACCCCTGATATAAGAGGTAAGTACCTATTTTTATATATCCCATATATGCCCAAAAACATATCACGGAAATTTCATAGAAAAATGTATATTATTATTGTTTGCGTTTTATGAATGTCACATCGTATAGGTTAAGTTATAACGGTTGTATCCGAGTTGGGTCCTAAAATTAAAATTCCTCTGCTAGCTGGGTCCCGGATTATTTTGGGTTCCTATAACAATACAAGTTGGATCTCGGATTTTTTTGTCAAATACTTACTACAGCTAACGTTTTCCTTCCAATTTCAACAGACTTTGAAGTGTTCAAGATCAAATTTTGACCACAGCTAGGTATGGTTAATGAGCTTACGAAGTTATCTGATACTATCTAATAATTTACTCTCGTTTCATTAGCACAATATTACTCGCACAAATGTTACTTTTCGATATTTATACGTGTGACGAAGAGAAATGTTTAAGCATCTAAATCAAAACCCTTATGAGTAAATTCTAATTTATTAAAAAAATTAATTTTATATATTTATATTATATATTATTATATTTTTTATTATTATAAAATGTATTTATTTAATGTTTATACGAAGGATAATAATCCTTAAAAATTTTACAAAAATATAAGCTATATGTAATATTAGATGTAGTATTTATTATACTTCGGCCATTTTTACAAATTGCTTATATTAATAGGTCAATAGTAATTACTAACATTTTCAAATCATCTAAGTCCCCATATCTACATAATCCCTTGCCATATATTACCAGACATATTATCCTTATTACATAAAATTATATAATTCAAAAACTACTTTTAAAACTAATTTGATTCAGACACATTAATGTTCTCGAAAAAATATCTGATAAATAATTTAAAGTGAAAAAGGGGGGGGGGTTCCTATTTGAAAAACAAGAGTTTGTATTATCACAGGATCATCCTTAAGTGGTATAAAAAAATCTCAAGAATTCAAAAATATGATCTTCAAGCGTTTTTAAAAAAATTATTAATCAGAATTTGAATATACACATTATACTTAAGTATTAAAATAGAACGAGCATACTTAAAAAATCACCTTATGTATCAATCATTGATGGAGCCATTGTAATCATTTTAAATTAATGATTTTTTTTAATCGTCTTTTATATTACCTATATAATATTATATGCCTATATATTCATTATTTGATTTTTAATATTTTTAATATTTTTTTTTTCGTTTGTATTGTATATTTTGAATTATTATTTACCTAAGTCAAACCTGAACCCAACTACAGTGTTGTACCTAAAATATCCTGGAGCTCAACTAGTATGGCTACCTGTAGGCTGTATAATAATTAACCCCTAGGGTGCGGGATCATAGCGTTTTCCATTACCGCACAAACATGGCCCAATACTGCACAAAATGCATAACCCAATGCCGCACAAAAAAATAGTACGATACCACACATATTTAGAAAAAAGTATAGTCTAATTCCGCACACAATGAATAGTATGATACCGCACACATTTATTAAATATAAAAATTTAAAAAAATATTACATAGATAGAATTAAATTCAAAATAATCAAAATAATTAAAAATAGCATCTATAATATAGATTCTTATAGCCATACAATATAGTCAGTAATAAAACAATAGTAATACAATTGTAATAATTTAAATATGATTATTACAGGTACCATATTGCCTTAAAATTTAAACTTGTTTTTTCTACATATTCCATTATAGTAAGTTTGTTTCTTAATAAAAGCGAGTACTGATATACCAAAATTGGATTCTCGTTCTTGATCATATTTCCGCTGTATTGCTTCAGTTCCCTTCTTAATTTCTCGCATTATTGCTTCATTAATCACTTGTTGATCTATTAAAACATCAATCTAAAAATATAAAGTAATTAAGTACTACCAATGGTTTAATAAATAGTTTTCATACGTACAACTTGAAAAATAGATGGATGTGGCATATAAAATTCGAACCGAAGTTGACTATGGTATGATTCAGCGCTATTAGTCGTTCTTTTTTTACCATTAGGTTCTTCAGCCCACGTCGAAGTAGAAAATAGTTCAGTGTCTATATAATTTTTAAAAACATGATTAGCAAATGTCATGCATTTTGTATGTTTTGGAACATCAGATATAACATCATTAAAAGTATCGGAAACCAAATACCAATATTTAACAAATTTGCCGGTAAATACGGTAATCCGAAAAACATTATAAGCTAGTTACCAATCTGAATTTTTATCTTTGTACTCTTTATGAAGTATTGGAATAGAATATATTTTTCGATAACATGTTCGACATAAATTAAATCGATATGCTTTAATTTTAATATTTTTAAATACATTACTCGCTACAGTATGAGCTCCGACTTCAAAATCGAAAAGTAATAATGATGGATTGAAATTACTATCTGTTAATTGTAAACATAGGTTTTTTAAATTTGTCCACATACGAATATAACATTTTAAAGTTTTAGATGGTAAAAAACAAAAAGCAAGTGGAACGTAATGGCCTTTTGTTAAACCACATATTGTATATTGCTGAAAAAATGTTTTGGGCAATATATGAATGCATCGTCGGTTAAATGAGTTTCCGTATTGTCGTTAAGAAATAATAAATTTGTTTTTCAAGTTACAATTATTATTTCATCTTCTTCAAATACGTGAACAAATTTTACTTTAGATTTATTCCCAATATAAGCAGCTTTTAATTTTTGAATAGCATCGGTTATAGATAATGGAACGGTAGGTAAAGTTTTGCGTCGTTCTCGATACATAGATTTTCAAAAAGAATTTATATTAGATGAACATGCCTGGGAGTCTTCGATATTTGATAATTCTTTTTAAATTATTTTTATTGGCTTTTCATATAAATTTTCAATAGTTTTACGTTTAATAACTGTACGAATATTTTAATAGTTTCACTACATGTTTTTTGTATACATCGCCAAACAATATCACCCAAACATTTATTAGTTCTAAAATAACGAATGTTATAATTGTCAAAATGAATGGAACTGTTTCCACGATTATTTGTATAAAGTTTAAAGATTGTAATATTGATTTCATTTAATGCCACATGCGATGGTTCGAAGACTGAAAGCCTATTGACAACTCACTACAAATATGTACACAAAATTTTACAGAAAAAGCTTAATAAATTCGTTATAGATTATTGTCGATAAACGACGATAATCGTCAAAAATAAACGTGTGCGGTAATGAGATATCCAGTATTTTAAAATCTGTATACGGTTTTGTTCCATGCGTATTTTTCACATTTGTGCAGTAACGGGTGATGCCCACGCATTACGTATATGAATAAAAATATATTGACCTTTTTAAACCGTTTGAAGTGCCCCCTTGAAACTTATCATATTGTAGGCCTGCTATCGCGTCCCTCCCCCTGTGCGCAGCCCCAACTTTTTCTCAAGTTGTACTACTGAGTTTTTGCGATATTATATTAGTGCAGATGACTCGAGGGGAAGATCGCATTGACTTGGGCAAGTTTTACACATTTATAATAAAAATTGTCTTATATACCTACCGTATAATATTGTATAAAATGTAAAGACCATTAATAATATTGTTATAAACATTATATAATATAATAATAATAATAATAATAACAATAATATTATATAGTTTAATACAAATTGTAATTTAGTTGAAAAACGGGCAAATAATTAAACATAAAAACTAGATATTTTTAATTGTCTGAATAGAAATCACAATTTTTAAATAATGGTCGTACATGCTTTTATTATGAAATCGCTCAAGTCACAGTAAGTGTAAAAAATCCACAGTCAAATGTAAATTAAAATTGAACAATTTTTTCTAGTTTGCTACACTACTATGGTAACTCCAAATTACTTAATTAATCAAACCTACACAATAAAAATGTGTTACGAAGATTCAATGTCGCAATATCATTTTTAATCTAAATATTTTGTCTACCATACCAATATAATTAGTAAAGCGATTTAAATTACAAAAACATATTTATAAATGTCTTATAAAACTCCCTTGAGACGGACCAATCATTTTTTTTTTTTGCAATTTTGACCATTGTATTATGCATTAATTTGATTTTAAAATGGAAAAAATTGGAAAATTATTGGTAACAAGTGGTTAGGAATTGAAATATCGGTGGTTTTCGTTCTGAAGTAAACACATCATGCCGGATTTAAATATGTTTTCAGATTTCTAATCTCGTACTTCTAGTTTTGTCCATACACTGGAGAAAAAGTACAATATTACGTTTTTAGTGAAAAACATTATTCGTCAACTACACGTAGGTGATAACATCATATCAGTAATCTGATAAAACTGTTTTAAAATAATAATACAAACGAGATATTTCTGTTTTCGAGTTCATGAACCAATAATGTCAGGTTCAATGTCATGATGAAATTAACTAAAAATATTAATCGAGAATAAAACAGGTTATAAGCATTTAGTCTTCCATCAAGTTCGTGACTCAACTTGCTTATAATTACAAAGAAAGTATCAACTTCAAACTTTGTTTCCCACTTGAAATAACTTCGTTATTACGTCATTTTTGTTTTCTTTTAATGGAGTCTTCATAATAATTGTCAATTACTTTAGAACTAAGATATTTAGCCAAATTTTCATACCCATTAAATATTTCTCACTTTTATGAAATATAAATATTGCTGTAAAGAACGAACAAAGTCATAAAATAATATAATAATATAATAATATAATCAGTCAATAAATCCAACTCAGGTTTTCGCATTTTTTTTTATTAAATTTTTGCTTTTTGTTTATTTGTTAATATGTAAAATAATAAAAAACGATCAGAGGTCACGATCAATTAAAAATTATTTTTATAATATAAAGTTGATTATATTTTTAATGGCTGTGAGTGTTTATTAAGTTTTTAAAAGTTTTTACGAGGCTTCTTTTTCTTTGGGGACATAGGGTACAGCCTTGTTAGCCCACCCCCCCCTTAATCCAGTTCTGGTGACATGTACGTGCAAACGTATGCTGAAACCGCACAGCAATTCATTTTACACAAACGGTAACAGGCGAAAATGAGAACAAAGTTTATTTATTTTTTGGTATGACATCGTTATTTTGATAAAATTCAAGAAATTTCGTTCTCATGTAATACGTATAATATTATATCATTATGTCGTACACATTTTTACATCGTATCGGAATCGAACATCGTCGTCGGTGTTACATTAGGCGAGTGCGTCGAAAAATCGGTTTTTTGTTTTGAAAAACCCTACCGTCCTATTCGAGTTTTTGGCAGGACTTGCATCTGAAATCAAAATTTTGTTTTACGTTATTTACAGTCAAAACGTTATACAACTTTTGCGTTTATTAATCGAATTGATCGCTAAGATTGAGATTACTATAAATTACGTGGATTAAATATTTCTACGAAACCAATATTATAACTTTTAAATAAATGGATTTTAAATTATTTCGTTATTTTTTGTTCAATGATATTCTATAAATTACGTTATGTTTTGTTTAATGATATATTTTGTTAATCGTCATGTTTAGTTTTGTGGTTTCTAATTATTTTTTTTAATTTTTTTCCGTTTAAATTACGTTTATGTTTCAATCGTTTTTTTATCATAATGTTTGCAATCCCTGGTTTTAGGTATTAATATAATATCAATGCGTAATTCGGCGAAACAACAACAACGATAATAATAATGATGATGATGGTGATGATGATATTATAATGGAGGACCCGCCAACGTCTCGGCCACATGTCATAATATTATTCAAATTTTCGGGAAACAGCACACATCGCATTCATTTTGTGTCAGGTCTTCCGTATATGTCTCCCTCATTTTCGACAGCTTGTTCGAACAAGTTATTCTTCCTTTTCGATAATATAATTAATATAACATTGAAGTAATCATTCGCGCCAACAGTGACTATAATAATACGACTGAAAGTGTCCAACGTTTAGCTCCATAAACCCACTACTGTCGTCCCCGTCGGCTCGATTTAAGTTGATAGGTAATTGATAATTTAGTATTCTGTTCTTGAACAGTAATTTCGTTTTAGATAGTTCCTTATTGTCGCGTCCGACCCAATGACCTTCCTCCTCCTTCTCCTCCTCCTCCTCCTCCTCTTATTCCACCTTCTCCTTTTTTTTTAATTCCATTTTGAAGTACTTCATGTTTTTACCTATCTGAAAATGTAGCCGATGCTTGATAATAACTTCAAATATTGGTTCGCCTAATTGTTGATAAATGTTTACAAGTGCCATTGGTTTGGCTGAGCAGAGTTGCGTCAAATTGTCGAGGACTGTTTATCAACAATGATGATGGTAACCATTCGTTTTAACTTGACGTCAAGTGCTCATACAACTATAATAGACTATAATAATATTATGATTAGTATAATAATAAGTCACGACTTATGGCGTTAAAATGCCAATGCAATATTATTAGATATTTTTTTACATTAAACCGATAAGTCCGAAGAAGTTTTATGGCAGTTTTAAAGCGATTACCCAATGTCATTCCGCCATTGTTTAAGTTTGCGTAGAAAATCGTATACAATGCAGTCGATAAAGTAACTACATAAAGTTGTATTTTTTTAAATATTTTGTTTAAAAATATAGTTTTGAGGAGAATTTCTTGCTGGTTTAGTCATTTGTATAAACTTTGGTCTGCAAATTAATTTTTGGACATGTTTTGTTGTTATTCTCAAAACACACATTTAAATTAATTACAAATTAAATTACTCGTATTAATATAATAATTATAATATATATTGTGCGAGAAAATGTATTATGCGAACACCGCATTATAATACGAACCATTCGGTTATATTTCACTATCAGTGTATATTATTATATTATAATAAATTGTGTATAAATAATTATTAGAGTAACGACTAGTACTAAAGATGAGTACATAGTAATTAAGCTATTGTTGATTACATCTTAAAAATATAATTAATGTTTCGCTTATTATCATTTTTTTGATGCACTGACCGAGAGGTCAAGAAAATAGTACCTACAATGCATGCGTAATTTATGCAACTCTGCAACAGTATAGTATGCCAGACATGCAAATATATCATTATACAGTTTGTTAGCCTTTATTGGAATGGCGAAAGAAGTATTTTTAAAAATACTATTAGTATGGGTAATAGGTATATAGTCTGTGGCACGAACAAAAAACAATAATATGTAAACAGTGTGTGTTTTTTTTTCTATACGCTGTGATGCGTATTTCACTGATTATCTCGAATAACTTTTCGTTTCTGTAAAAATACATTTAAAAATATTTCTTCGGATAAACAATCAAATATTATATAACTATATTATTATATAATACAAAGTAAATTTTATATTTTTTACATTATTTCAAACATATAGTCCACCACAATTTCTCGGAATGTCCTTTCTCGCTTCACCGCTCTAATTATGTATTCTTAAGAATTATTCTTATAGCAATGAGAAACTTTTGATTCAATATTTATACTCCGGTGTTCTTAGAAAAATATCTTGCTTCGAAATATTGATCTAAAAATTATGTGTTCATTTGGAAAATAATAAACTGAAAAAATAAATGTTATAAAGTCTTAGAACTATGTTTAAAACGTGATAATAATAATAATAATAATAATAATAATAATAATAATATATCAACCGTGAGAAAATCTTTTTTTTTACACATGACGAATTGACTTCAGTGACGAGAGTGCCTATACATTTTTTTGAATTTTAAAAAAAAAAATTCAACCAAATACATATAAATAAAAGTGCATAAGTACATGATATCATAATAATGGAATACGATTGAATATGATGGAGGTACTTAAAATAATATATACGTTTACGTCGAAATGTAATTTCTAAACGGTCGTGACACGTTATATGCACAGCGTACGAACAGTGACAAATTGAATTGAATTGATGTTATATAGTGGCAATATAATATTATAATATTTGTATTACCTATCGACAATTATTTTAGTGTCGAATCATGACGATCGAGTAGGTACGAATAACGCAGCGTGTGTTCATCGCTCGAGAGCTGCCGCCGAACGATTTTCCGAATTTACTTCACAATATTATACTCGGGTATAGTATTGACATTAAATAAGTGGTTTTTTTCATGGGCGATTGTAAGCTCGGTCCTTGGAAAAAAAGTTAAAAAGGTCTATATAGTAATAGCTTGGCCCTGGTTTTTTTTCGTGTAAAAATGATTGACATGTAAAAATATTATGCCCAGATCTTCTCATATCTAATTGGTAATTATTATCTTGTAATATTTTTGAGAATCATTCAGCATCGCCCAGAGAATACAACGAGGAGACGATTCTCGTCATGTTTCAAAAATTATTTTGTTTTATTTTCATTTTCATATTATTAAAAAGTATGAAAAATTCATTTAAAAATAATCAAATTATATAAATGTAAAATTGTAAATGTACAAATGTAAGTCAAATTTATTTTTGACGTAGGTATTCATTTACTAAAATGTCTTTATTTTTATATTTTTAAACGTGATTTTCAATGATTATTTTATTTTTGTTGTGTAATTTTGAAATTAAAATGAATTATGATAGACAGTTGATTTTAGTATAGGATTCGGTTTGTTTTTTTTTCTTTTTTTAATATGGTTATGACAGAATAATATATATTTGTTAGTTTATGTTTATCGGTGAAAATTTTAGGGCCGAGTTTACAATCGACGTTTTTTATTACATGCAATTTTCAGGCCGAATTTACATCAAACAAGTTAATCGTAGGCCTAGTTTACATTTGCCTATTTTTTATCTAGATAAAGATAATACGACAACAATTTATCCAGATAAAAAAAAATATAATTTTTTTAATAATTTAAACACCTTAGCTACTGCTCGAATATGATTTAAACACAATGATTATGTTATAATAATAAAATATTCTTTGATGTTAAATATTATTATAATTTATACATTTTATGAATTTCTTATATTAAAATATGATTATTTAATATTTATAAACACGAATTTAATTAGATTGGTGATATCTTATTTTAGATAAATAGTTAGATAACTTGCAACTATTTATTCTAAATAAGATAAAAGGTAATTAAATATTTATCTAGATAAGTTTCGACACTGCAGTCGGGTGTTATAATGGCAGGGCGTATATAGACAAGAATTAAGGGTGCTGGAGCTGAGTGAGTAGAGCGTAGAATGTTTTAAAGAGTAATATTTAGGTAATTTATATTTGGGCTGTACCGACGTGTAAGTGACGAACATTAGTGTGTGTAATAATTCGTTATTTTAACTGTCACGCTCACATGCATATTATGTCAATGCGTCGCGGAAAATGGAAAATATAATATATTTTTGTTCGCATAACATAAAAACTACCTACCTATAGGCTATAGTACTGCCAGCGTAACTAGGCGGGCGTCAAATTTCCAGTAGGGTTTCTACGACAACGTAAAATAATTTTAACCTATACAAAACACATTTACTAAGGATACTCAAAATTCTTTATAAAATTGCTGAAATATAATTGCACCAGTCAAACACACACTGTACATGCAGTTATTCATTTAATAAGTAAATCTTTTAGAACCCGTCTGGTTTCGTTGACCCTACTTTAAAAACAGTGGTAAATTTAAATACATATTTTCTTACGAACTTCAGTTCCACTATAATTCCAAAAAAATAGTTATAAATTCATAAGTTTCTAAACTATAGGATATTTAGGAATCATTTTTTCTGTTCAAAATCTGATGTGCCCAAAATATTATGCAATTATTTCGCTGAATTTCAAAAATAATATCTCAATTTTGAGATTCTTTAAAATCGAAAATTTTAAATCGATTTCCTAATTGTTAAAAAACTCATGCATGCATTAAAAATTAAAACAGCACATCGTACACGAAGTAAGTGCAATTTACTACGGTTTATTGGTCTAAAACGTACGAAAAACACGAGTGCAGCGATAAGTACCCTAATGCAGATACACGCGATGACGTCTATGTTGAAATTTTAAAAACAAAAATAGACTTTGTGCGGAGGTGTTACGCGGATATTCAGTCGAATTCCGCGGAAATTAGTCGACACGGGCAGCCGATAATGTGATATCATCGTAATGCGTCGACGGCATGTTATCTCACGAAATCCCAAAGCGATTAATCGTCTGGCGCACGTGCAAACAAAAATAAGAAGAAGAAGAGAGAGGTAAACCTAATTCAGAGCTACACGCGCGTATACGCTGTGGGATTATGATCGCCCGTAGACGACTTTATAGTCGCTTTTCACTATAAAATGATATAATATCGGAAAAAAAAAACGTATATGCGAATTTGACTTCCTCGAGCCGCTATTAATGTGCAACTGCTGCTGCTATACTCGTCATCAATGTGTGTATAATATATTATTATTATCGTGACGGTTGATTGTGGTTTTTTTATAGGTGTACAATTTGTGTAACCTACAAAATATAACGTAAATGCCAAACGGACCTGTCCATCCAACACATACTTGTTCAAGACTTCACCACTCGAGGAATACGTGGATCAATGTCTTTATATAGATCTAAACCACCGAACTTGGGAGAAGCACTCGACGAAAATATGGAACCGCACAAACGAAATAGAATTCTCATCAAAAACTGAACTTTTAAATAATTCCCAACATCGTGCAAATCCAATACCTTAGTCCAGTGCTTCCCAAACTGTTTGCAGAACGACCAGTTTTGGAATATTTTTAAATTTTAACAACCCACAACATATTAACGAATGTTTTTTCTTTGTTGTTTAATTGCCGATCGCTGAATTTATTTATATACTATTTTCGAAACATGATATGAAGACATTTTTTAAAATATATTTTAGTGCTTGAACAACATTAATTAATACAAATCTCTTTGCTTGAGAGATATTTAAAGTTTTTATAAATTTCTAAAGTTGACCACCAAAAACCCACTTTAAATATTGTAAAAAATTATAAAATGTACAAATCATTTCAAATGTTATTAAATCAAAAAAAATTCTATCATACATTTTTTTCTATTTTGAATCAATAAATTTGCCTTAACATATATTTTGAATCACTCTGTATATATATATATATATATATATATATATGTGTGTGTGTGTGTGTGTGTGTGTGTGTATGTGTGTGTGTGTATTGTATATTTTTAGTTAAGTTTTATATTTATAATTAAAATAATATATGATATAGGAACATTAAAAAATGTAGTATTTTATATTTTCAATGGATACGGAAAAAAATTAGAAGATATAGTAGACTAGTAGAGATTAGAAAATAATGTTTTCTATTAGCTTAACTTGTTTTTTTAAACGATATCGTATAATTTGGTTGCAAAAATTTGCGGCATACTTAGAATCTTTTATATTTAAAAAAATATTATATTTGTATGTATCTTTAAATTAGAAAAAAATTATAATTCACAATAAAACCAAACAACAAAAAATATTTTACTTTAATTTAACTATATTATATATTTTAAAATAAATATACAAATAATACATATCATTGGAATTTTCAAAATTGGTTTAAGGACTTTATGAATGCACAATGTAAAAACTGAGTTTGAAAATGAACTAAGCACTAAAAAATAAAATAATTTTGTCCCGTTAAAAATCCTTTTTAGAACACCATGCAGCAACTTTGTGATAACACATAAATGGTACACTCGTAATCGATAAAGATAAAACAATTCGTTATACGGTAATCACATGGTTACTAAACTGTAAAGTAATAATTAGTGTACAATATAGTAACACGAAAAATACTGTATCATACAGGTACCTATTAATTAGCTGGTATTTATAGGTACATAAAATATAAAAATGTATTTTTTATATACATATTATATTTTATACCTATCTTACATCAAATATTTTATTTTTTATAAAAATAAATTTTTACTCAAAACTTTCTGCGACCTACTTTTGGGTTGTGACCCGCAGTTTGGGAATCTTTACCCTATAGTCATTAAGTTGTAACATATTCATTGTAACATATTCATTGTAGCTTTCTATTTATATTTACTTATCTTTATTTTCAAGTGTACTCTAGGCTAATAAACCTGCGATGTTAAAGTCTTAATTTAATATTAAAAGAAAATATATATATATATTTCTAGTATCGTCTAGTCAACAAAAAATTTTAGGTTGTGAAAAATCTCTAATAGTTTTTAAACTTTAAAGAACCATATTTGTCAAGAGTTCCCCCGATTAACTGCAAAAAAAAAAGTCACCATCTCTCAGAGGTCCCCGGAAGCGCATACTTGGACTTAGTGTCAAATTTTATGGTTTTTAAATAATTATTGTGCCCACCTAAATATATTACATGTGTTATATTGCAGCGTGGTTTGATGAAATCGTGTTTATTAGATTACGGACAAAGTGAATACACCTCCGCGACAAAATATGTTATCTAACAAGCTCTGAAACTGTATGATAAAATAATTAACGCCACTCACAATCACGGTTACACATATTTTATCGGTGGAAAAATGTGTCACGTACATACGCCATTTTAATTGGATTATTCGTATAACAGCGTGTCACGTGTCACAGACCACATTTATAATTGTTTGCAATTTTTCAATGGTATTTTTTTCATTTTTCGTACCACACACACTATTAAGTTTTCTTTATATAATACGCGTATATATAATATTCTAATAATTGTGGATGGTAGGTAATAATAATTTTATAATATAAACGCCATACAATAATATTAGTGATGGTAAGTTTAGACTTATTATTAAGTGTACTAATCGGAAACAAATTATTAGACTTGCGTGAATTCTCGGAGATTTTAAATATATACTATACAAATCATAAAACGCGTTGATGGTTATATGCTATCCAGACTCTTTCACCTCCCCCCCTCCAACCATTACATTTCTAATTTTACATTATTCCAAAGAACATAAACAAAATTGTTTAGCTAAAATATACTTAAATATCGATATACATATTTATATAATAATATGATCATAAATGTTTATATTATATAAATGAGAAAATCCTCAAGCTATATAGTTGAGATAGAGAGTCCGAGACAGTTTATGTTTCATCCACACTTTTATCGTCATTTTTTAATCAATTTTGAACATGTTCATCTGGCACAAACTATAATTGCACGTGAGAGGTCTAAATATTACATATAGTGATCAGACTGTGACATGGACTAATAATATTAATAAATATTCGTACCTCTTTATTTTTATGTAGTTTCTAAACAGTTTTTTATAAAAATAAAATAATTTCCTAATGAGTAATAACGAATAATTTGTGCTATTGATTAATGGTCGATTACTCGTTTAAATTATATACCTATCGAATAATAAAGTGCACAAATGAATACCGTGGCTTTAATAACCCATTAGGACAGCTATAATTTGATATTATTTCAAACGACATAAATGATGATTATTCTTTAATTATTTTTTATACTCTTTGAAAAATAATATATCTCTAAAACCGGTATTTACTGGTGCCGAATTTTATTTTTAAAAGAACCAAATTGTAACCGAAACCGAAAAAAATCATAAAGGTCCCAAGCCCCATGTCCAATACTAACGATAATATCATAATAATATATGAGCTTTTCTATATAAGCAGACTTGATACACATATTATATCATAAAGAATATCGTTTTTAGGGGCGCATGCTTTTTTTTTTATTATTAAAAAATGAGTATTTAAAATCTATATAAAAAAAATACAATACCTAAATATATATAAATAGTATACATATAAATGTTTATTAGGCTTGACGGCTTCAGTGGGGGGAGTGTCCAGTAACGCTACTTCAACAAGGGACGCATGCCATATACAGATAAATAGATAGGTACCTACACGATTTGAATGTCAATTTATGAATGCTATTATTGCGTCCGAGTCGCACATAATAACATCGATTGCGATACTAATAAGTACTTCAAAATAATATAATATGCTATGTATGTCCAAACTATATAATTATGTTTTTCTCATAACTACCCTCGATTTAGACATACGCAACTACAATATACAAGCCGCCAACAATATTGCTATTTTACTTGGAATAAAATATCGATTTTCTAGTTTATTACGAAAAATTACAAGTTTAGTTTTTACTATGTTGCTGAAACAAAGATTTTCAGCAACAAAATAATGTGTGAGAAGGTACATGTAAAAATGTCATGCATTTAATTTTTGAGAAATTTCTGATATGTATGTATATATATATATATATATAAATTAAATATATTTTTTTTAAATACAACTTGAATTTATTTATTGGTATTGGTCATTGGACATTTCCACACATTGGTACGGTAAAAATTTTAAATTATTTTTTATTGATTTGACTCAACTATTTATATATTCTTTATTTTTATTACGAACATTTTTCAGGATATCTCCGGTGATCAAAAATTCTTTATTTATATCACTTTAGGTAGGTTTATATGATTTTAGGTAATGTTATGATTTTAATATAAAGATTTAATAATTTATCAAAAAAAAAAAAATAATAATAATAATAATAAGAAGAAGAAGAAAATTAAAAATATCATCTTGCATTAAATTTAAAAAAAAGTCGATATATGACTGATCTTTTAAGAATGTTGTGATCGGACAATATTCTAAATAGTCGTTATTTGTCAGAATATATTTACTTACGGAACGATCGAAATTACGCGGCTTTCCACGCTCATAAAACGAGATTCACGTCGTTTCGTTATCTCCGTCCATCACGAGTGCTGGGAATTATTTGGACTTCCGGTTTTCAATATTCTGCGGATATATATTTTTTCATTTATGAAACAATTTTTTTGTGATAAATTACTATAATTACTTTGAGAAACTATATTCTATTCTCGTTTCAACTAACTACATAAGTATCCACCGGGATCAAGAATAAAACTAGTTTGTAAATAACGGTTATTCGAATAAATAATATAATCGGGCTACTGAAATATACAAATCTGAATAAAAATTCGGATTATATTATATTTAGATATACTTATGAAATAGGATACGCGCAAAACTGATACATTTTTTTTTTCCAGTACTTGACAATCGCCTTTTTTCCCGGCGTATTATTTCAGTTATTATTAAATGATATTAAATATAAATTTCAAGAAAGCGTTATTACGCAATCGGACAATCAGTTGCAAAAGCTTCAACGCTTTGTCATACCGGTGTATTACATTAATTATTATTGTATGATTGTAACAAAAATAGTATTTGACCCGTCACAATTAATAATAATATTTACAATTAAATTGATGTTCCTTTCATGTTTCGTTTCAAAACTAAATTTAAACAAGTCTACCGCAGTAGTCAGTAAATATAGTAATTATGACATATTACAAATGTAATTTTAAAGAAGTTTAAAACAGGTGTAACAATATATTACTGACAATAGCTGAATAAAAATATACTCAACCAATAACATTGAACTGTTATTATATTATCGTTGATGCGATATTTATGAAAATAATGTGTTTATTGAATACAATTTCAGAATAACAAAAAGCAAAATATACATTTAAACCAAAAATAACAATAGACATTTTCATTATTTTTTTTTTTTAGTTTTGTTTCGTAAAAAAAAAAACAGTCATTCTTTAAACATAAACAATAAAATATCGTAAAATTATGTATACGAATATCAATAAATTATGAATACGGTATATAATAAAACTTTGAAGCTCTGAAAGTCACTGATCGTAACGAATATATATTTTTTATTTCGTTTATATTTATACCGGATGACCCATTCAACGCAAGACACTCATTGCTGAAAAAATATAAACGTTTTTGAAAATATTTATTTTATGTGTAGTTTCTAGTCGTTAAAAAATAAAATTGTTCTATCGTTATTATTTATAAAATTTCTCGCTTTTTGAATGACAACATGCATTTTTAATTTCTTATATCAATGCAAAATATTTTTTGGAGTACTTCGATGCATAAAAATGTAATAATTTTGGACGACTATAGTTTATGAGTTATAACTTATAAGTATTTAAAGTTTAAACGAGCAGAGTGGAGTGTCACGGACTCACAGAAGTATCCCACAAAATGTCGGTTTACTTCAAGACGCTCATCTAAACTAATAAACTATATAGGAACTTGTCCGAAAGTCGATTCGTATAAATCAAAACACTCCCATTAAAATTTTGCTTCGAAATATGAAATTTGAAATGTATGCAAAGTAATAAAAACTTAAACAATTAACAAATATAAAAAATAGTGTAAAAATATGATTTTTTTCTTCAAAAATTTTGTTTTGTAATAGCTTAAAACATTATGTAAAAGAAAAACCTTAGCGTTTTCAAAAATAATGAGTGACTTACGTCAAATGGATAACCTCAATACATATTATTGGTGTCAATGAAGATGGTGAAAGAAAAAATTGAGTACACAATATTTTAAGGGCTACTCCAAGATGAAATATAATAATTTTTAATATTAAAATATATAATAAATTACACGAATATACAGGTGATTTTTTTTTAAGCATGCTCATCCTTATTTCTTCACTTATAATAGTACATTTATTTGAATTTTGATTTTTAGAATTTTTAAGTACCTATATCTAAAGACTATAATTTTAAATTCCTAATATATTTGAACTACTTAAGGAGTGTCCTATGGCAGGACCATACAAACGTCTTTTTTTCAAATGAGAACCCTCACTGTCTACTACAAATTATTAAGCAGATAATTTTCTTGGAAATATTGATGTATCTAAATCAAAGTTCTGACGTTTCGTTTCAACTGCACTCTAGCAGCTATAAAAAATAATAAAATCTTAGATACCCGATATGTTCATATATATATATATATATATATATATATCTAACTATATTGTGTTGAAAAATATGGGATTCGAGTACCTCCCTATTTTCATAATTTTATAATTCAGTAGTTCTCAACAGGTGTTCTGCGGGACATAGTGTGCCACGAACTGGCTTAATGGGTGTGTCGCGACGACCGTTGGTACACGGGCATATCGTATTATTATTAAATATATTGTTTGATTATTTTGCTCTTGTTTTTAGTCGTGGACTGTATAATTTAAAAAAAAAAAACATTTGTATGAAAGTAATAATGTTGTGTTTTATTAATTATTATTGATCATAATATATTATACGTGAACAGAAATATAATAATATTACGCGGCGAGTGTCAGCGGTTGGTTTATTGCGTTGTCGTTGACGAAAATCGAAGAACTAACCATAATATCTAATAATTACATAATTGAGGAGCTCGCTTTATCTAACCCTATCGCTATTGCATTTGCGATATCTGTTTCTCAACAATTATTAAATATATATCAAATATTACCTATACAGCATTATAATTTCATGTATACTTGCTATTACTATAATGATCCGTTAAAATATATTGTTGTAAAAAATGTGCACAAAAAGATCGAGAACCACCGCTCTATAATATAATCGGACTATAAGCGAAACAATAATAATAATAATAATATAATATTGTAAGAGCGTTGCCCGTTAGTAAGTCTTAATACTGAAAGCAGCGAGATTTCGAACGTTCGTAACTCGATCGTCGAGCAGATATTAAACGGCTATATGCGATGTACATAATATAATAATAAAAATAATAATAGTTATATTATACGTGAGCAGTTCTATTCAGACGGCGGCAGTGTATTATAGACGGGGTCGTCGAGTGTATAGACGTCGTCGGCGAGAGCGCGATAAAAAGAATTAACAATAATAATCGCGCCGTTAATTCCGATGAGAAATGCCAAGACACGTGCGACTTGTTTATTATCCACGTACGTGTATCATGAACACAACAGACTACTGACTACAGAGTTTACCTGAAATCGACTGCGCTTACGATAATATACAATAATAATGTTATATTAATATATTGTATTTAATAGTATTATATACCGTCTATAAATCATTATCCTCTTGTGCCGGGACGTAATAAATGTGCGAGTTATTCTCTCTTTCTCTCTCTCTCTCCGTCTCGTCGTCCATAATATTAAAATAATATTCGGTCCTGCAGAGCAGCTCAGTACGCGCACGATATTTAATAATATTATATTATATCGTTCAACGCGTCGTGTCGACCACCACCACCACCACCACCACCACCCCACCACAGCAACCGAGTCGGTCATCACATCCTCCCCCAATCGTCACACGGCACTAATGCATTATATTATAATCGCATTATTATAAATAATATATGTGGGAAAAACGGTGCTGTTCGGCGGGTGGGTGGGTGGGTGGAGGGAGGGGGCGCACAATGGCCTCGCGTATTACTATTATTATCACAGGCATAACAATAATATCATTATCATAATATCGCGTACCGTGTAAATACTTATATTCGTGTGCACACTTCCGGCACTCGAGACCCGCACATCCGAGAAGAGATCCGGATATCGTAATAATATTGTATAAACATAGGTGCGCCGTCTTGTGTGCGTGTGTGTACGCCAATATTGTTGTTATGCATTGTTGTAGGTACGTGATAATATCGCGATATCACGACAGCAATACTAGGCCGTTAAAATTTTTCGTAACGCCAGTAACGAGTGACAGGCGTACGACGCCGCCGGAAAATTATTGTTTGTCGGTAGACGATCGCGTCCCGTGCGACGGTGCGCGCGCGTGTCCCGCAGATGCAGCTGCCGTCGTCGTTGTCGCCGCCGCCACGAAAGGCGATTGTCGGTGACCGTGTTCGAGGGGATTTTTTTTTTTACCATGCTCACCTTGCTTTTGTGCTCGAATTATGCGCGTATTCAAATTCTGATTTTTAGAATCTTTAAACACGCTCGAAGACCATGTTTTCGAAATCTTGAGATTTTTTTGTACCGCTTAAGGATGATCCTGTGTCAATACAAACTTCTGTTTTTCCAATAGGAATCCCCATTTTTGAATTATTATTCAGCAGATATTTTATTTGAAAATTTTGATGTGTGTAAATCAAAAATTCGAACCAGTGGTTTTTAGTCACATAACTTTGTGTACTATATAGGTAGGACAATTTATATGTCTATGGTAATGGTTTAAGTAGATATGAGTGCTTAGATGATTCGAAAATGTTAGTTACTATTCATCCATCAATATAGACAATTTATAAAAATTGTCCAAGCATGACAAATACTAAATCTCATTTTACTTATAGTTTATATTTTTGTAAAACCATTATCAAGGACTATTATCCTTAGCATAAACGTTTTATCGACTTTGGCGTAAGTGAAGATTCTCGTTTCGTTTGGAGTACTCTTGATCGGGATTTTTCAAAACTTTATTCAGACAATCATATATTGTTCAAACAACATATTTGAAATAGTTAAAAAAAAATCGAACGTAATTGTTTTGAATTCAAGGCTTGCAAACGTTATAATAACGTTATATTATATTATGACAAGCAACGATCGATATTTGTAAACAAAAATAATTAAATACCACAAACCAAAACTTAACGATATATCCTTAATATATATTTTGTCATAGTCTGGCGTGTTCCATCTGAAAATCGACGATTGTTGTTGTTGTTGTTATCGCATCGCATTCACCGACAAATGTAGACAGTCGTCGTCGTCGTGGCGAAAACAATTTTGGGGCATTCGGGGAGGTGTACAATAATGTGTTGAAATTAGGAGTACAAACGGAGTACACAAATCGTCGGTAGAATTTGTTTTTGGACTTTGCATATGGCGATGGAGCTCGAACACTCGACCAACGGTGTCGGCACGTGGACATGCGCTTATAATAGTATAATGTAAAATACACGTCTAATATAATATTGGTACAGACGTGCCTGTAAAAAAAAAAAAACACGTAGCTACTGCAGACTTGCGCGTACCGTAATATTTCCGATTCTCGGTCTTTCGGCGGCTCGTCCTGCAGTACGTGGTTCGGTTTCGTAAGAGAGCCCGCCGTCGCGACGTCGCCTCGGCCCCGCAGCATTATCCAATCGGCGACGGATAATTAAAAGCAAAAATAAGAAAAATAAATCCCCGCACATCGACCTATCGGCAGCCCCGATCCTTGTGCCGATGTCCTGCCGCCGCCGCACGACTATTATTATTGCGCGACGCGTGTGTCGTATTATATATTATGTGGGCACACTACGCACATCCATATTGTAGGTAGGCCACACTACGTCTTCGCATTTTTTCGCCAAATCGTTTTCGTATTCCGAGGGCGAGTCGACTTTTTTTCCATGCCCGCACAGATCATTGCACGTCGCCAACGACAATAACGCCAATAAAATGCTCGCGCCACGACGCAAAACTGCGCCGGCTATGTAGTGTAATAACGTAAAAATAGGTAGGTTATAGACCAGACTAAGATGGACGTTAGATGTTGCCTTCTACACTTATGTATGAATGATATCAGATGTTAATAGTAAAATTGTGCTATTACCTTCCTCCAGATGTTCGGAGGGCTCTCGAGGTCGTGTATTCGAGAATTCGATCAAATACACCGTACAATATAATTTTATGTAACGAATATCTAAATCTAATACACGTATTATATTATAATATTTTAATGTGTCTTACACTCTCACCTGGTCCGTGGTTGTCTACGGACTATACTGTAGTAGGATAAGGTAACACGAATTAATTGCTCAAAATACTTGAATCGAAGTAATAAGAAAAAACACACCGATTACTGTCGATCAAAAGGTGGTCTAGTTGTCGCTCGTGGATTCAGTATTGAGAGGTTGTTGCTTGGATGGTTGGTGCTCATGCACTGGCGTAGGGACGATACGGATGAGCTGCCCAGACAGAGTCAGGCGGCTTCATCAAAGGCTCTCGTGCCTCAAAGAGATAGATTTCTCCTCGGTGGCACAGACTTTTTATGACCGTTTCTTTTCTCTGGCGGCCTATAAGAAAGCAACACGTGCAACATTTTAACGTTCCAAATACGTGCTTATTTCTTAATCCGTGATCGAATAAAGCGGATCGTCTCTATTGTCCGCGATAAAGATTTTATAGAGGGTGTCTGATTTCTATGCGCGACAGTCTAGCCGTTATTTATTTATCTGGTATAATTTATTAATTTGTTTTAATGATTTATGAGCATATCATTACAGTAGCGTATAATCTGACCATTAATAATATTATTGCTATTATTATTATTATTATTATTATTATTAAATTGAGGTTTCGGCACCACGAGTTATTAGCAGCAGCTAGAGCAGAGCTCGTTATGACAACTTAATGATTATAAACGTATTGTACAGGGTGTCTCACCAAGATCTGACATATGGAATAACTTTTGTTATATTCAATATTCAATATTTTTTTTTGTTTAATTTATAGGCGCTTGTGAAACATGTATAATATAAAAAAAATGTTTTATTTTTTAATAGTAAAATTAAAAAATTTTAAATTTGTTAAAAAATTTTTTTGAAAAATGTAAAATAGTCAATTTGTAAATATGATTTTTAGAAAAATTTGTATGGTAAAAATATCCCTTAAAGTGCAATTGTTTATTTTTTTCAATATTTTCAAGTTTTCGGAAATTCTTAAAAAAATAAATCAATAATAGTCATTGTAACAACTAGTTATCGGTAATAACTGATGATAGTAGTTTATTTTATTATGATAAAAGAGAAAATAATTTAAATTTTTAAAAACTTCAAAAAATTTTAGAAAATAAACGATTGCACTTTAAGAGATATTTTCACCGTCAACATTTTTTTAAAAATTATATTTGTAAATTGGCTATTTTACATTTTTCTAAAATTGTAATTAAATTTAAAATTTTTTATTTTCACTATTAAAAAAAAAAACATTTTTTTTATATTATACATGCAGCGCAAGCGTCTATAAATTAAACAAAAAAAAAAAAAATTGAATGTTGAATACAACGAAAATTATTCCATATATCTGATCTTTGTGAGACACTCTATATATATATATATATATAACGAAAAAACGATTGAAATTATTTATAAGCGTAATTAAAACGGTAAATAAAAATAATTGAATATCACAAAACAAAACGTAACGATTGTATATAATATATCATTAAACAAAACATAACGCAAAAACGAAATCTATAGAATATCAATAAACGAAAAATAATACTAAACGAAATAATTTTAAATCCATTTACTTAAAAGTTATAATATTAGTTTTTGTTGAAATATTTATTCCACCCTATTTAATTTTATCTTAGCAATCAATCCAATAAATTGTTATATTCCGAGCCATTCCCTTAATTAGATACTATTCTTAACGATAAAAAGATAAACTCAAAGATTATATAACGTTTAGATTATAATTAACAAAAAAGAAGTTTGAAAAGATTGAAGAGATCAAAGTTTTTTTTTCAAATACAAGCCCTGGTCTAGAGTAAGTACGTTTTGAAAATAAAGACAAGTAAATAGAAATAGAAAGCTACAGTTTATATTACAATTCAATGATTAGGAATAGGGTATCAGGTTTTTACAATGTTATAGCAATTATATTTTATAAGTTTTGTTTTTGTAAAAATTTCCAAGATTATTCTGTTGTGTGGTTTTCGTTAAGTGCTTCTGCAGTCATGTCCGAGTAGTATAGATGGAGATCGATTCGTTTATCTCGGATACTTCGTGCAGTCTTGAATAGGAATGAGACATTTCCGGGTATGTAATATGACGGGGATTCCCGTGGTGGAATTTCTGGACATTCCCGGGAACATGCGGGAATACCTTGGACCCATAAAGAATTTGCGGAAATGAATTAAGGTTTACGTATCATAAGAGTATAGAATATAGTCTATTTTATTTCAATATTCAAATCATTTACTAAATTTAAATAAGCATTTATACTGCTTTAAAATATAGAAACAAAACATTAGGTTTCAGTTGAAATATACGCATATACTGTACTAATAGAATTGTTAAACGACGTGTCTATTACAATTCTCAGATTTTTATATCATAAAATACAAAAAATAAACAGACAATTATAATATAAAAAACTTTAAATATTAGACCAATTTTCCTCAATTGAATGGATATATTTCCAAGAATAATCAACTTCTAATATAAAAGATATCGTTAACAACAAAAAAAGTACTTTCCAATTGTACAGATAACAAATATAAACTAAACTCTGATACTTTATTATTATAAGTTAGAACTATTTGTGAATTGTGACTATTATAGCTGTAAGTGGTTAATTAAATACTCTTACATTGATTAAATAACATTTTTATCCTTTCATAAAATAATAAAGTTGGTAAACCTAAAAAAAGATTCAATAAACGACAATAAATATGTCAAATTCCTGACAAAAACAGAAAATACCATAGAAATGTATTATAAATTATCAAAATATGTAATTGTAACGTGTTAAGAGGTGAGAGAAAGAAAGAAAATTCTTCAGTCAGCAAAATTTTGTTTTGATTATAGGTATTTAAACTTTAAATATTAATAAAATTTAATAATGCTAAATATTGTGGCAAACCATAAAAAGAATATTATTTTTAATTTTAAATTTCATACAATGAGTACTGGACCTTACTGAGAAAACTCACCTTAAAGCCTAGGAGTTCTTACGGTATTATAAATGAAATATGTACAATTATAATTAATTATATTTTATCACATTTATTGTAACAAAAAAATTACAAAAGTTAATCTTACTACGTTATATCTCAAAATAACATTATACTGTATTTGTCTTAGTAATATATTTTGAGTCATTTTAATTATGTTGAATAGTATAGTAAAATCATCACTTGTTGAGTCCCTAGTAAAAATCGAAGCTCAAATGTATTGGACTTTAACTACATATTTTGGAGTTAACACAGCTAACGATTTTTATGTGAGTACGGAGGATAGGACAGCTATAGGCATTTGTCACATATGGGTGGAGGATTTTTGCTTATGAGAAAAGAGTGAGTAGCTGCAAAGAAGTGCCCGATTCTGGCTCTTATAATGACAACTTCCTGTCATCTGATGAAGTGTTGAAGAAAGAACTTTTTTGGTATTTTTTTAATACTTTTGAGTATTTGATAGATGGTTTGATGTCGTTTGTCGGTAAGTCAGCGATTGTTGCGGAAGGGAACGTTTTGGCGCCGACGTTTTGGCGCTGACCTTTTTTCGCCGACCATTTTGGCGCCGTCACCCCACGCATGTTTACAACAAATAATTGTCTAGTAGTATATTATGTTAATATAAAATTGGTTACACAATTTAATTAAAATAATGATTAAAAACAAATTTATTATGTGGTAAGTATAAAATAATTAAAAAATTAGTACATTAAAATAGTTATATTAACGAAACATTATTCGCAAGGTCTTTTAAAAATAATGTAATTGTATTTTTATTATAATTAGAGACCAACTTCAGAATTTTTTTATCGTTATCAATATATTTCTTTTTTTAGATGAACTTCCACCAATTACTAATTTCTCATAAAAAACATCCCTTCTTGACTGTATTCTTTTTAGGCAATTTATTATAAACGACCATAATGTTGGATTAATTACACCCATTTGAACATTTAAACGCCTTAGGTATGGTTATTTATACAGTTTTGATTTGTTAACACCTCTGATATAAATTCCAAATTTCTGGAGTTGAGGTAGAGCTCATTTGCGCCCAATGGAGGTGGACAGATGCGTCGGAAAGATAAGATACTACTTCCCGACTTATAGCCCATATGCGCCCATTTCGCACACAACGTTGCCATTATGCAAATTCTATACGTTGCTTCTGTTCATTTCGTCTAGAGTTTCACTGGGCCTTTATTTTAAAGGTCGCGATTATACGTGTAATGAATTACACGGATACCCGTGTTTTACTTATGACAGGGATAAAGCCCGTGTAATAAAAGTACCCGTGAACTTGAATACTCATATATTTAAATAAAATCGTATTTTAAATATTATATTTTATTTTTAACGTTAAATTATTATAAATATTTATATTTAAAGTATATATGAATTCTGAATTAATATACAATATACATAAGTATTAAATAAATGGATAATATACACGGGATTTAATATATGTTTTGCCCGCGTACCCCGGGTACTCGTGTATTCTAATACCCGTTCGCAACCACGACCTTCACTTTATTTACTTCCCTTATTTTTAAATAAGTTTCCACTTGAATTATTATAATTTTAAACTTTTAATAACATTATATTGAAGAATGAGGTAAATTAAATTGCAAATTAAAATGTTTGTGAAAATATTCGGCACAATTCATAGCTAGTGGTAATTCAGCCCAAATTGATGGTGAAAATGTACACATGTTAATAATATAATTATACGAGTGCGCAATCGTATTGCATCGTATTCCAGCATACAGTTTGGCAACGTTGCTCGGTTTTAACCTGTTTTTATTAAAAATATTTCGGGCGCAAAAGAATTATAAAAAAGGTGTGATGGGCGCAGTGGGCTGCTTCGGGAAATTCTACTTTTTCCATTGTTTAATTTTTAAATTTGCGCACTTTGCTAAAAACCACGTGCTGAACCACTAACCGAACTATCAGGTGAACAGAATGGTTTACTTTTATTGCTACTATGTCATCGTCTTGATAGATAACGCGCAACCTTTCATATTATTGTTGACGTTTTTTTGTAAACTACCTTGTATACCTAATTTTAAATATACTTACCACAAAATTTATTTGTTTTTAATTTCAAAAAAACTGTTATATTAAGATAATAAGCTATTAGACAAATATTATAATATTATATAAATCAATTATTTGTTGTAATGATAATTGTTTAATAATTACTTTTTATTCGAATAATCGTGTTTGAAAATTATGATGTGTGGCGCCAAAACAGCAGCGCTAAAACACCATAGACCAGGTACGGATTCAAGAGGGGGCTATTGGTTCTTGGCTACCTCCTATCACACAAGCAACTAATACAATAAATTTATACCTATTAGAAATTAGGTCATTTATGTTATTTAAGGAATAATCATTTTTTTTTTTTTTGAGCACCCTTACTTACAATTTTTGGATCCACGCCTGTTCTAGACCTTGGATGTTTTTTAACTATGGGATAGTTCTGGTTGCAAGGTGGACTGCCTTATCGGACATTGCCAATTTGCGCCAAAATAAAAAAGCATGTTTTTCCGACAACCCATTTATTCCAAATTTATCTGCGTAAACATAATATATAATTCATATTTTAAAAACACGGCATAGTCTATAATAAAGTTATTATATAAAAAATGTGCGTGATTGATTATTGTTTGAAAAAATTTATATTATTGATTATTATTTTAAAAAAAAAATCGTGTTATTGACTATGATTTGAAAAATGTATACAACTAATTATTATTTAAAACAAATATATATTAGAATATTATATGTTATAAAAAATTAACGTAATATTGATTATTGTTTAAAAATAATGTGTATTATTGATAATATTATTTTTGAAAATTTAGACTATTGATTAGTATTTAAAAAAATAAATGTGTATTATAACTATTATAATATTAAAAGGTAAAAATGTATTATTATTACCATCTAAAACTGAATATTATTCTTTAAATTGGTATTTAAATTTTTTTGTTATAAGCTATATGTCATGTTTTTAAATATAAATTATATATGTATACGCAAATAAATTTATCGCAAATTTATCGTTGTATTCAAAACAAATTAATTTTTTTGAGCTCAAACGGACAGTTCCTGCCTTATCAGCAATCTCATTTATTATTTTATTATTATTATTATTATTATTGCCGTCGTGCAGTGTGCATTAGCGTACGCAGTGTTGTCCGAATATTCACAGCGGTATGGCTTTAAGTCACGACAATATTTATTATAATATGATAATAATAATGTATGGCCGATGATGTATGACAGGGTGATTTGCCAAACACGCACCACCCTCATTTTCCTCTCATGCGTTTTACTCATATTCCGATTTTTAGAATTTTTAATTATACTTAACCGCATTTTTTCTTCAAATAATTAGATATGCTAATGCCTTAAACGGATAGTACTTTATTGATACAAACTTTTTTTTAAAACTAGTAACCACTCTTATTTACTTTAAATTGTTAGGTAGTTTTTTTTTTTTATAGTTATGTATATGTTACCGGCAATAATGGTAATGCAGAAAATAACTCATTAACATTCGACTCTTGCCGGTTCAAAGTTTGACTTCGTGCTTTGTTGATTGTTATTGCAATTTAAACTTTAATTGGAAATTGAAGTCGTTTAAAATTAAAAAGAAAATCAGTTAGGATTAAAGGATTTCTGGGAATAACGAATCTTTTTCCCACAGGATCATATCCTACATAAAGGCGTCGTCATAAATTATTTAGAAATAATAATTAATGGGTATCAATTTCTACATAAAACAACCAATAATATATTATCGCAAAGTCATCATTGACAGTTTTAATTATTGTCATTGCCGGTAATATATATTAATGGAAATTTTATCCAGAGGTTTCTGAATAATAACTGTATAATAATTTTAGTTTAATGTATTATGTGGGTTATGATTATTTGAAAATTATAGTAACTTCCTGCTTAAAAACATATAATTATCACTTAATTTTTGTCTAAATTGTCTGAGTATATTATTATTATAGGTAATAAGAAATAATAGTATACTAAATTGGATAATGAATACTAAATAATATATATATTGTTATAGTTGATATAAAATCAATAAATATTAGCTGAATAACCCGATTTCGCACGTTTCCATTTACACCGAATACCGGATAGGCATTTTTTTCTATTTTAACCCCTTACTTACCCCCTTAGGGGTTAAATTTTTAAAAATCTTTTTTTAGTGGATTTTTACATCATTACACCGGCTTAGCGATGATGAATCAGTGAGGGAGTGAGTCAGGACATGTTATTTTATAAATATAGATTATAATTGTAATTCCTCAGTACATAAAGTGTAATAACTCCAAAACAACTCATTATTATTTTGATTTATTTGAATAAGACGCATAAAAATAAATTAACGTGCTTAAAGTAAATAAGGTCGGTTGTTATTTGAAAATAAAAAGAAGTTTGAACACGACATTACAGTTGGACTTACCTACCTAATATAACATATGAATGAAATAAAATATAAATAAATAAATAATATAAAGTATCTGAAATTAATAATAACATATGATCTCCGTGTAATACTCATAGCACAATGAGGATTTCAATATACATCATCAATACGTGATTAAAAGTCGAAACGGGTTGAGCAATGATAACATATTCTCGGTGAATAACCCCGCGTATAATTATATTATATTATTTAATATTATACAGCCGCATGTGCACGTAGGTATAATTATTGTATGAATTGCAGTGTTAATAGTTCTACTGCACAATTTATAGCGAAAAAAAATGTAGTTTTACGCGTACGTTTGCGTTAGGTAGAAATAATATGACATTAAAGGCATGTCGCGTACATAACCTATAAATAAAATCGTATGCGTGCTCGGTATCGTTCACGTGACATAATAATGATGACAGTCTGCTGTGGAAGTCATCACCACGACGGCGATGGCTCAGGGCTAGGGACTTCGCATGCGTTTAAAAACTTTGAGATATGCATTTAAAATATCACTAGATATGCTCTTGAAATGTGCGCAATCACTTAAATATTATGCCCTTGAAATACGCCTTAAAGACCTAAACATTTTGACTACGCTATGTAGCAGAAAAATATTATCATTGGTAGGTATAATATTATTAATTAATGTCGTAAAATATATACAAATGCAGATAAAAAACAATTACTAATAAAGAATATAAAGAATATTGACGAACAGCAACGATTGATATTCCGTAACGGCGTGATCCGTATAAGAATCAATAGGCATGTAGTCTGAGTGTAGATAAAAGTAAATCGGTGATTCATGATTTTATCTATAAATGGTCCTGCAGTGAGAAGAATACGACAAACGCTAATTTCGTGGGGTATTCTCTAAACGTATAACTATTTACATTAAATAGTTTCCGATTTTTGAGAAAAATTAAATTCTAATTTCAAAATATACTCGTATTATGTAAAACATGCACTCAAAATGAAAATATAACAAAATATGCAAAAAAAAAAAAAATTACTATAGTCTGCTGGTATTATGAAACAAATTTCTATCACTAAGCTATATATGTTTTGAATGAATATTAGAAAATATGCAAACTCCTATAATAAATCCTAGCTAATGCAAGTCTATAATATTATGGTTTGCAATTCTGGGCTTGCAAACGTTATAACAACGTTATTTACGACAAAAAACGATTGTAATTTTTTTGTCAAATTAGCTTTTGTTTATAATTATAGTTCAACAATTACATTACATTAATAATGAATTAGATTTATAAACGTAATTAAAATGGTAAACAATAAACAAAATAATTTAATATCACAATACAAAATATTTAATATATCATTAAACAAAACGCAGCCCAAAACGAAATGCATAGAATATCATTAAACGAAAAATTGAAAAATGACACAAAACGAAATACTTTAAAATCCATTTACTTAAAAGTTATAATATTGGTTTCGTAAAAATATTTATTCCATGTGATATTTTTTTTTATCTTAGCAATCAATTCGAGAATTTGTTATAATCCGTATCCGGGCCATTCCCAGCATAGATATTATTTTTAACGATAAAACAGAAAACGCAAAACATTTATAACGTTTTACTTCTAAACAACGAAAACAGCAAAAATTGTATAACGAAAAACGAATTTTTTTTTTCAAATGCAAGCTGCATAGTTGCATGTTTGAATAAAATACAGCGTGAACCGATTTGTCGGCTACATTAATTTTCTCAGTTGACTTTGAGACAAACAAAGTTGGTCCACCACTCTTCGATCATGAAAATTCCAATACTTTCCGCGATATACAATTTTTGTCTATTTAAGTTGTTAAAAAAATATTCTGCCTAGGTACCTATGTATGAAAATGTTCAAAAAAGTAAAAGCTTGATAACTATAAAATATAAAATAGTACAAATTATTATATTTTTCTACAATGTTATTTTGTCTAAATGGCTTTTAAAGTTTTATAAATCTAATATTTCTAAAAACGTTAATACTTTTTGAAATAATGATAGTGTTTACTAATAAAATAATCGTACCGTCTACTGCTATCTATTTAATCGACAAAGGAAATTGTTTATAATAAATACTTATTCTTTTTTGTTTTTTTGTTGAATTTAAACCACTATATTTTTTTTATCTCACGTATTTTCTAAAATACAATGCTTTTTAAAATGTTGACTTATTAAGTGAATCGATTTGAATAAAAGTTATAAGACGTATGGTTATTTTTCTTTCACAGTATTGTACAGTGTTACGTATACTTTATTACTTTATGTTATATAACAATATTAATTATCTTTTGTAAAAACACATCAATTGACTGCAGAAAAAAAGTGACATTTACCGGCAGATTAAAAAATACCATTTAGATTATGTCTGGTTCACGTGATTGTGCACATTTATTTGATTATAACCTTTTTAGTTCCATTCAAAAAAAAAAGTATTGCATAATTTAATAATAAGTCATAATACGAGTATATTTATTTATTATATATAAACGTTATAATTTTTATTGCCAAATAAAAGATATTCCCAAGCCGAGTTTAAAGATTCTCCTTCATTCAATTTATATTAAATTATCAGCCATTTTTATATTTATTTATGGATATTTAATCTCATAGCGTTACTATTTAGACTAGCAAAACAAGCACTGTTTATCAAACAATGATATATTGTTATCAAACACAAATTTTTTTTATGAATTTTCCACGCGATATGTACCTATACGTTTATATTTTATTTTTTTTTTTTAATTCGAGTGCATTAAAGAATATTTTGTGGATAGGAAAAAGGAATGCGCTCCTAAAACCTATACGTATATAACTACGAACGCACTTACTAACGTAATCGTTGTTATAACGTTTGCGAGCCCTAATTGAACTATATACAATATCGTGTAAAGGCTTAGTAAATGTTTTTGACGACGTTCCGGAGAAAATATAAAATATTTATTTAATAAAAGTACTTATTGCCATTGCGCTTACGTGTGTACACGGTACACACTCGTACTTACGTCATACCATATGTAGGTGTACTCAAAAGTCGACTGCAGCAGGATCCGTAACGTGGGTACACAGCTAGGTTTCTTTGAGTGCGCACTCGCAAAACTAAATGTCAAGTCGACAAATGTTTGCGCGTAAAAAGCAAACATTATGATGTAATTCTAAATGTCGTGTGCTTCTATGTCGCAATATAGTTTCTACGCAATATCATAATGATATAACATAATATGGTATACACATGATGAAACTAAATACGATTTTTATAAATAAATAAATAATAATGGTTTCGGTTAAAAAATGGTTTTTTTTTTGTTATAACTTTGCCTGTCCAACACGTTTGATATTAATATCACCTGTAGTTGCAAGCCTATACGTCATAACATATTATTAGACACCGATACAATATGAGTGTTTCTATATTTACAAAATAACAATTTTTCAAAACTGGGACGTAACCGTTCTGCTGTACAGTATTACAGGTGTCGAATAGGTATGTTATTATACTTGGTCATTGAGTAAGTCAATGTAATGTATAATAATATGTGACATGACGTGTTAAATATAAATTATTCAACGATACGTCATTGTATACGAAAAACGATTCTATGGTCTGTATATTACTTATAATGAAATAATGCTAAAATGAATTATAAGAACACTTCTTTTGCTCAAAAATTTGTTGGTCCAAAATTGTACAATACTATAGAATTAGGTTTAAAAAAAAAACTATAATCCAAAAACCTAAAAATGGAAAATTATTAAAAAAAAAGTACATAATTAAAATATACAGAATACGTTTCATATTATATATTACATTATTGTGTAGTGTTAATCTAATCTAAGTTATTAATTACTATAAGTTTGTTTCTTTTTATTGTAATTTTATTCAATTAATTTGTATATATTTACTAATATTTCAAAAATATCCTATTATCTAGAGCATATTACATTTTATTGTAATTAATATTAACTCTCTACCTTCATCACAAGGTATGATTAAAATAAACCCATAAGATACATTGTTGGCTGTTGTATTGTACCTATTTATATTTATATTTGTAATGTGTACAATTTATCTTTGATTAAATAACAATACATAAATTTTATGATATGTTTTTTATATTACTATTAATGTTATTTATTTTACTAGCAGTATTACGGTAGACTGATATAGTTTATTATTGTTATTTTTTTTATAACATTTGTGGAATTACGGTCAGCATTTTTATTTTTAATTCCAGTTAATTTTCCAAAGTCTGTTTTCTACTGTAATAAATTTAGGCACATCCAAATAGTGGAAGGAGATCAGTACTTTTATCATGGCATTAAAAAAAAGTAAACTGTGAAATTATTTTTTTTTTTTGTTAATTAAACGAACGCTTCAAAAGTTAGTTTTTAAGTATACTATGTTATTGTTTTAAATACATTTGTTACCACTAAAACAATGATGGTATTATTCTAAATAAGTTTGTAAGCGTTAAGACAATGATATTATTATTTTTATATATATTTTTTTTTATTAGCTTCTATACAACATTTAGTACCACTAATTTAATTTTTGTGTTTAAGAGGCCCTCCATCTCTTATATAGATGCTTTAGGGTCACCGAGTTTCACACTACGCCACTGATATCTTACGTATTTAAAAATACTTAGACTGTCTAAATAAAACTTTTATATTCAATCGACATGTATAATGTATACTTATTTTCTTTTGTTTTACTATCAAATTAGACTACCAAGTTTTAAATATAGTATTCTATTATTATATTTTACGATTTCTTTATATTATGCAATTTACTTTTATTGTCTATACTGTATATATTATCTATATTTTGAATTCTGTAATAATTATGTCTGAATGTTTACACTGTGCCATGTAGGCAACCCGACCACCGGGCAGTTCGCTTTAAAAAAAGTTGTTTCTCTCTGCGGTAACATAAATAAGAATAAGAATAATATATATAGAAGATTAATAAAAATATTCGTACACACTAATTGTTAAATTTTTTTTTTTATAAAAATATTTACAATCTATTAACTAAAACTATAAGTAAATTAATTACAATGTAGAATATTCGCATGAATGGTTTGTGAAAAAAGCTTCAAAATTTTTAAATTTTTGATCTCTTTTTTTTTCAGCACTAACTGTTATTTTGATTTTTGATTTAAAATCTTTAGGCCATTTGTGCTTAAGAGTTTAAGACGATGTTGAACATTTCCGGAGAGGGAAACAGTGGACATATATTATTGACGAGGTAGTTCGGATGGTTGAACATTTTAACGTGAAATCTTTTTTAGTGAGTTTTGGCGAGCTCAGTGACTGTGGGTATTTGAAGTCTTTGTGGAGCGATCCGTTTGTAATAAACCAAGAAGCTTCAATTATTAGCCTAAGACTAATGGACTGAAAGGCCTGAAGTGAACGTATATTTGAAGACTTAGTGGGCCTTCAGATTTGAAAACCATAGGACCAGACTGGTCTTGTAATCGATTTATAGATAAGATAAGTTTATTTTTGAGACGCATTTTTAATCTGAGGAGTGTTTTTAGGAGATGCAGACGAATATTGTGACCTATTTACGTTTAAATTTAATGTAATAGTTGGCCCAAGTAAGTCGCTTATCAATAATTAAACTTAAGTATTTTATTGAGGGTCGGATCAGGAGTGACTTGTTATTTATCTGAAGTCGAGGGCATTCATTTCGACCTGAGGTAAAGTTTATCTGGACTGGTTTTTTTAAATTTATTTTCATTTTCCACTTTTTTGCTCTCATAGTCTTTTCACGCACTAAAATCGTCAGTGAAAAAACGTAGGCGAATAAAACGATTCGAATCAAAATATAATAATTGAATTAACGACCTCGTACAAAACGCACACGCACGAAAATAAACATATTATATAATTATAGAATATACGTATTATAATGGCGTTAAAACGGAATTTGGGGAGTAATTTTATAGTTGACGTCAACACGATCGTTCATCATTTAGGATAATATTATAATGTTTCGCACAAACTGTCAAGGATATTATATTATATATACAATTATCAAAAATAAAATAACCGTATGTATTTGGTATGCGACGTTTAGACGTTTTTGTATAGGTCAAAAATATGTCATACGCATATAGGTTGTGCCGTATATAATAGTGGTTAAAAGAAATGTCATGTCAAATATAGGTCGTTACGTGATGAGTTATTGTCGTACATTCGTATAATATTGCAATGGTGCATATCAGACGAAATTTAATAGTATTATTATGTATTATTATAAAAACAAGTGGCTGTAGAGAATTTTGAAAAACGTGCGTGAAAAAGAACCTCAAAATCTACTTCCATGCCGTTTTTGGTATATTTTGCCGTTAGGACGCGATAATTATAATTTTATCATTATTCGATTTTCTAACCGATTGGCGATTACGGTGCGGGGAGAAAAATATTATTTAATCCGACTTCCGAGGGTCGAATCCTAACCTCCACGCCGCCACCAATCGTCTGTGCGCGGGCGATTGCTTGGTGAACTCTCCCGATTTTAGTGACCTGTAAACTCTCCCGATGGCAAACTCTCCCGGGTCTATTTCAATACTATCTGACGGATACGTGTAAACTCTCCAGGGTCTACTTCAGTACTATACCTGAATGGTACGTGTAAACTCTCCCGAGTTTGTATGACTTCGTTTATACATTATATAATCAAGGGGCTGTGAATTTAATATACATTTCTGTGTTTTTTTTTTATTTGCTAAGTCGTATAAAAAAAAAAAAATGGATTTGGCAAAATTTGTTTTGACTTATTTATAGTTCAAGTATATAAAATCTTATTTTTTATATTTTTACATAATTTATGGAATATTATTGTATATAATTTTACGTTTTCATGATTTCTTGGCTTGAGTATTTTTTAATTTTTTTCTGTCGATCCGATCTAAATAGGTCTAATAAACCCGTATCTCATAAAATCGATAATAAAATCATAATTGTTCTGATATCTACAAATATGTTATCTATATATACATTCAAAATCTTTTACAAATTAGAAAAATAAAAAGGTATTTACTATATTATAACAACGTGGTCACGTAGTTATTCACGACACCCGTTGTTTGTTGCAGCGAGCGTGATTTTTTTTTTTTGTAAACCATTTTTATTTATTTTGCTTTAAGCTGATGATATATTTACATTTTATGAATTTTTGATGCATATTTTAAAGCATATTTTGCCTGTTTTTAGTGTAAAATGCATGCATATTTATCACTTTTTTAGTGCATTAAATTCACATCCCTTATTATAATTGTATCATTGTAATTTTATGTTTTTAATAATATAAATATCATACAATTTTATTAATTCAATATACATTTAAATTTCATTAAAAAAAAAAAAATCAATTATAAAAATTATAGTAAATGATAAAAATAAAAATAACATAAATCAATACCTTTAGCTGCTTCAGTAAGCTATAACAATAATCAAAATACTAATAAAAAAAAAACTCATAAGTTACATTGAATATAAATTTTAATTTAACTTTTATAATAATATGTACATACTAATTTAACAAAAAAACATAAGGTGTCTATTTTTTGTTCTATATCTTATATATACAATTCACTGTTCGCAGTGTTATTGAATTCCTCCGAAACGGCTTGACCGATTTTCATGATATTTTTTATGTATATTTGGTAGGTCTGAGAATAGGTCGTAGCCAGAAGGATTTTCCAAAATTTGCATTTTAAAGAGGTGCTCACGCAAGGATTTTGAAATTCACGATTAAAATCAAAAATTATTTTTGTTTATTAATGGTTACCATTGATTACACTTACAGATTATAATAGTAATAGTAGAAATAAATTATAGAAATTAGTATTTTTTTTTTTTTTGTATATAAAAGTAGAGGTGATAAACAAATGTATGCATCAAATCGTCATGTTTCCGGACTCGAAATAATAAATTAAATCTCAAATTATACCATATATAAATTGTCATTCAAAGTAAGATTGTCATTGATTAAAGTTAATACATCTATATATATATATAAACGAGAGTGTCCTGAGTGACTGATTCATAATCAACGAATAGCTGAACCTATGAGAATTATCGATTTAAAATTTTGTTGGTAGATTAATATTATAATTTTACCATGCACTAAGAAAGGATTTTCCGAAATTCGCATTTTAAAGAGATGCTCACACATAGACTTTGAGATTCACAATGGAAATAGAAAATTATTTTTTGTTTATTTATAGGGCTGTCAATGGTTATATATTTTATAACTATTATAATTAGTAGGAATATGGCATATACATATTTTTATAAATAAATTTATAATGCGTGCCCATCATTCTTCTACGAAACATCATTCCACCACGACTCTGCAATGGTACCAGGCTTTCGGTGAAAAAGTTAATGAACAACATTATCGAAGCTACAATATTAAACGGACAATTTAAAGGCGAAAATGTACTGGTGCCACGCATCCCAATGATTCCAACAAATATGCCATTCGAATTCAAACGTTTGCAGTTTCCGGTGCGACTCGCTTTTGCAATAACCATCAACAAAGCATGAGGACAATCGCTACAAGTGTGTCGACCGAAATTGGAAAACCCATGCTTCTCACATGGACAGCTAGTATGTGGCCTGCTCACGCGTCGGAAAACCTTCTGATTTATGTACGCACCAGAAGAAAAAACAAAAAATATTGTATTTCCAAAAGCACTTCAATAAATAGCATTCAATCGAAGACATGAATTATCAGATTTTTCTCGATAAAACGAATAAAAATACATAATAATCCAAATTAAATTTAATATTGTTGTAACGATATTACTTAGCATATTTTAACCGTTATATTATTTATGTAGAGTTGGAATTTTTTTCAATGGGCAACGAAGTGTGCAGGATCAGCTAGTGGTATACAATTTTTAGCAGTTTAATGATTTTTTCTTTATTTTTCGTATGAGAGTTTTTACCTATTTTATTTTATTTGTCGTAATTTTGAATTTTCTGGTACACTTCATTTTCCATTTATTCGGTTAGACACAATCTCGACCTGGGAGAATTTACTAGTTTTCAAAATCGGGATGGTTTACCACGCAATCAGGCGAGTGTAATTTACCATCATCCATCTCCACAAAGCATCGATGACTGTTTCCTACAAAAAATCAATTAAATTTCTGTCTGTACATATTACGATCATCCCGAGTCGCAGTGATCGACGACTTAAACGCTGTTACAATATATGTCATAAATCACTAAGGCCGCGCGGATGATCTTAAAACAATATTGTTAAAACATAATAATGGGTCGTCGGAATGATTATTTTGTTCGCGATACTCGATATCTGGTATTTTTACTCCTTCGAAATGTGCGTCGTATATTGATATATATTTATGATTTTTTTTTATCGTTATTTCATTTCCATACACGATAATGACGAAACGGAACGTCCGGTAAATTATTGGTGTTTTCGTCAGACGACGACTTTTTCCCAATTGTATACAAAAAAAAAAACGTATAAATGTCCGCGAATTTAATACAATATAATAAATCACGGTGGGCACGTGTTCGGTGTGATTTTTTACTTTACACTGTTTTTCACCACGTCGTATAACGTCGTCGGTTGTGTTGTACAAAAATAATATTATTATGTACGGCCAAAAACAAATTGTACTTTATATTATTATCGTGTACGTATTATATTATGTGGATATACGATATATTTACTGCTGTACGGCACGTTATTATAGTTAATAGTGTTGTACCGCTGCAATATTATAATATACAAACGGCTAAAACTTGAATAAGTAATTTTAGCGTGTGCAAATGACGTTTATAAAACCACTCGTAGCGTACATGGTAAATTACGAGTATCGCGTTGTCCGCGTGTACCTATACATAATATTATACTATATAATATATACACGGTAAAAGTACCTACATAATATTATATTATACACGTTATTTTAATATTGTGTACCAATACGGTCATAATAGGTATACCTTTAACCACGTGTGTGTGTGTGTGTGTGTGCGCGCGCAACGATTCTCCAATTAAAGTAATAATTACTCGGCCGTTCCATCATTATTATTACTATTATTATAGACATCGGCTTAAAACGTATAATATTATTATAATAATATGTGGGTACTGTTCAAACACGGCGGTCATGTCGAAACAACACGTTATAATGTAGTCTATAATATTAAAATCAGTGTTGAGAATAGATGACGAAAATTTCATCTGGATAAGATACAGATAATTTTATATACATTTATCTAGATTAGATAAAGATAATCTAACTTTTGCCTAGATAATATGGTAGATATAACTAATTTTTATTATATTTAAATAGCAAATTAACTTCTTTACCAACGTGAACATAAAGTATCTATAATAGTAATAGGTACATGCCACTAACAAATGGTCTTTGAGTCAAAGAGTTGTAAAGTCTCGATGTATGAACTTTATAAAATTTGCTAATACAACATGGGAATATGGTAATATTATGTATATATTATGTACTAATTGGATAGTCTTCTAATAGAACAATTTTAATAAAAACAATGAATATTATTTATGAAAAATAAATATGATTTAAATATAATTTATCTAGATAATTAAATGTGTCGTCTAAGGAAGATTGGGTAAGTTGACTAGTTTTTTAACTCATTAAGTTAAGTTAATAAAAAAAAAAATTAAGCCAAGTATAAAGTTAAAATTTACATTCATTTTCATGTAAAATTAATTATCATATCTTTTTATTAAAGCTTAACATATAACATAATATAATGCAGAAGTGTTATTATTTTTTAAAAATTTGCGTATTGTATTAATTACTGTAGATACTTACGTACTTCAATCAATTATAAAATTCAACAAAACCCCTATAATTACCCCTATAGTCCTATAACGTTTCTGTTTAATAATAATATTATATAAACATATTTTCTGTAAATTAGCAATTAAAATATAATAAGTTATTACTTATAACAACCTAATACTAATACAGTATACATTATATATATTAAGCCTTTTCGTTATTTACTCGTAACTAAGTACTTATTATGATGTTTTATTTGTTTTATTGAAAGCTCAAATACGAAACATTTGTAACAGTTTACAATTTAGAACTTATTTAGAATACAAAATAAAAAAACATAAATAGTATTTGGTTTTTCAGACAAATATTTATTTATTATTATTTTTTTTTTTATATATAAAATTCAAAATATAATTTTAAATTAATGAAATTTATATTAAGAAAAATAAATAAATTAATGTGATTTTAAAATGAATTAACTTGTTAAGTTAAAAGTTACTTATGAAAATAAAAGTTAACTTAACTTTAACTTTTTTACTCGTTAATACCCAGCTTTGTTAAATCTAAGATGACCAATAGATAAATGGCACGACAGTTATCCTTATAAGATAATAGATTAGTAACTTTTTATCTAGATAAGTCTCAATACTGATTATAATACAGTAGACTCTAGGTAATTTGAAGTTCACGGGAGAAAAAAAAATGTACTTACTAAAACCTTTGTGTAATCAAAATCTTAAAAGAGTATTTAAAAAAGTTTACATTAAAGAAATAAAAAAGAATATACATACCTACTTACATATTATCTTTTTCAAAGAATTGGTCTGAGGTTAATTGTCTATCTTTATTTACGACATTGCTATCAATTCTGTTTTCTAAACAACCGAATGATTTAAATAAGTTTTCAATTCCTTTGCTTTTCAATATATTTACGTGATTTTTCTAAAGCAAGTATCGCTTCTTTACTTGTAATGGTGTAGGGTTCTATTTGTGGGTCCTTTGACTTCTTCGTTATCAGTGTTATCGCTGTCCAAAACATTGGAGACTATATCGTCTATATGGTCTTCAGTCCATTCTCCACAAATATTCAAATTTTCATCGATATTGACGTATGAATTAAAAATTCGAGATATTGAAAACTTGTTCAATTAATTTTTCCGATATGACAAGATTATTTTGACATTAATTGGAATTGTTATCTGAATGGGAATTTTATGTATTCCAGATATTGAGAATTTCGAATTATCAAGGTTTGAGTTATCGAGAGTCGATTGAATATTTTATAATATACCTATACGTCCTAAATAGTGGTTACCAACCTTTTTATAGCCGATTACCACCCATACACAGCAAGATAGAAAAACTGCATATTTTACCTAAATTAAATTGTTGAATTGCACTCTGATTCTGTTCAAAAAATAAAGTTAATTTAAACGTCCGTAATTCTGGTAAATTTTTACAAAAAAATTGATATTGTAAATTTATTTAGATAGGTAAAATATTTAACTAAAATAAATATTAATATAACTTATAATTATTTATCTAGATAAGATGAAAGATAAATAATTAATTATCTAGATGAATCCTAACACTAATGCTATTGCATTGCTTTTTCATATTTTTGATAACATTTAAACAAGCAAACATATTTTTATCGCTGACCAGTTGTACTGACTCGTCCACCTCACTGTTATTTTGTTACTAATTTTATACGACATTCCATTACGTGTCAATGTCGAATCGATTTTTATTTGTTCCTTATCAATAATTCAGCAAATGGTATACTAATTTTATTAATGTACATAGACATAAAGGTCATACCAGTGGCGCTAAAGTCCTAAAAATTAAGACGGGCGAAAAACGTCTTAAAATATCACAATGGCTTTATAATTATAGGGCCCTCGTCGTAAATTTTCAAATAGTGTTTTCGACATAGTGTTCGGTGCCACTGGGTCCTACCTAATATGCTAAATTTGTTTTAACCACATTATTTAATGAACGTGTTTTGAGGATAAACACGTGCTGTAGTAAATGGTTTTATCATGCGGGGAGGGGAGGGGTAGCCGATTTTTTTCTAAATACACTATTTTATCATTATAACAATATAATTTGTAATTACTATTTTATACTTATATATAAGTATATTATATATTGAAAAAATTCCAAGGAATCCTTCTCATTGCCTCCGTGTTTAACTGTCAGTGATCTCATGTGTAATATTATAGGTCGCTAGTCCACATATAATATGTTCATAATACGCTTGTGCTTAGGTAGGTATTTAATATTTTTTATTGCATTAAGTTCTGCTTAATGTGATAAACTGATAACATTGATACAGGTCTTGATTGTATTAATCGGCTAATGTCATAAAACATATTATTTTCGCTCTTTTATAGCCATTTATAAAATATAAACTTACGAGTTTAATAAAAGAAGAAACTATCAATATAGTTTTTACAATCGAACATCGATATTAATTTATTTTCAACGTTAGATTCAAATTCTATAATTAATATTGGAGATGTCACCGAGTCATGTCGACACGCGTTGTGATATGAATATATTTTTTATATTATATTATTATAGTCGGCGACGGTTTTGACCATTTAAAGCCTCACAAAATAATGATGACATTATCCGCGGCCAACATTAATTTCATAAATATATTTTAACAATATTAATAAGGCAAGTTTAATATTACAAACATAATAATAATAGTATTATTGTTATACAATCACAGTAATATATTTTTGGATCACGGTAAACGGTCATCATCCCATCAAGCGGAACTTCGCTGTAGGTATATTATATCGATCAAATCTGAAGATAATTCAACAGTTATGATACAATATAATTCACATACCTAATTCATTGTACTGGACATTAAATGAAAAATTTCAAACGCATAATGATAATATTGTCTAAAACATGTATTTTTAACTATGAAAACTAATTTCATTGAGTGCACATTCGCGTATATATATATACCTACACTATACAATATACATAATTTTAAAAAAAAAAAAAGTAAAAATGTTAAAAAACAAACTATGTATACGGTATAATTTATTATGAATATTTTTTCGTTCGTTAAATTAATTTTGTCTGAAAGTATAATCTACGTTTTTTTTTTTTTTTTTTTGGCGCCAATAACGAATAATAAATTATTCATCAAAACGAAAGCACATTTTCCGACATACGCAAAAACGTCACTCCAATTGAAATTAATTTTTACACTCGTATTATAATAGTGGTATACATGAAAAAGCACATTCACCAAATGACGTACACTGTATAGGTATTATATATATATATATATAACCATTCGCCTGGTACACAAGTGATTCGAATATACCGTACAACCGTCGTGTAGTACCTATGCAGTATAAATAATTAATTTTCACGGCAAAATTTCTGAGATTTTTCGGTTTACTAATCTTTGTTTTATAGAATATCTAATATATAAGACAAAAATGTAAATAAAATAACAATTTTTATTTACTGCATTTCGTCTACACATATTATTATATTGAACATTTAAACATTAAAAAAAACCACCCGCGATTCAATAATAAATAAAAAATAAAAAGTTTTTATGTATTATTGATATTATGAAGTAAAATAATAAAATACAATGTTTATCGTGTAATTTGTTCGGTAAATTATTTTTTCATTAAATGGAAATGCATTTTTGTTTTTAATTCAAAGCCGAAAGTCGAGAACAAATTCAATATTGAATTGAATTTCTCATGTTTAAACTCCGACATTATTATAGAAAAACAATGTAATTATAGTTTTTCGATTTTCATTTTGTTTACTCGAAATTAAATAGGTAGATACTTAGTTATAGGCGCTTATAATATATGACTTAAATAATATTAATGTGTTATGATCAACATTATTAACAATAATACAATAAATGTCAACAAATGCTTTCAAACGCGGTCACAGGGTTTCCCCAAATTCAGGGGGTGCCCAAAATCTCACGAATAAAATAAAATTAAAAATAAAAATAGTGTTCTTTCATTTCCAAACACCCGTTAAAACATCTCATACCCGTACGTATTTTCTCCACAGTCTTTCAAACATACAACATATATCAAATTCGAAATCCGCATAACTGATTTTGTGCTTTTTTTAATATTTTAAAGCAAATTGGTACATTACAATAACCGTATAGGTAAAAAGATGATCTATGTTGATATTGTAACAAACCAATACATGTACAAACATGCATAACGTTCTTATCTTTAAGTTGTGTAATAGGTCAATGGTCTGATATAGTATAAAGCTAACAAAAAAAAATTGGTTCAGCTGACCTTTAAATTTGCTATGTTGAACATATTTTGAAACACTTACGGGTGTTACGCGATCTCTTAATGCTTGTAATATAACATTTATACGCATATTTTTTTATTTATTAGGTACTTACAATGAATTATATTTTTAAATAAGTTAACATTATTTTTAAGTTTTTAACCGTAATGAATAGAAAATGTTATAAACTAAAAAGTTCAACACTCCTGCAATATAATATTATATTTCTACGTTTTAACAATGAAATATTAATGATATAACACATTAATTTTAACTTACATAACATAAACTACGAAGCTATTGTTTTATTTTTTTTTATTATTATTAAATAACGGCTCGAACACACCACAGCACCCGCGTAGCTTTGGACTAAAATGTTGTTGGTAATTAATAATTATACATTGTAAAATAATATAATATATACCTAAAACTGATTTAGCTGTTAAATTCTAAATATTCTGTTCCGAAAATACGCAGGTTGTGAGTACACAAAGGTAGTCAATATTGTTATGAACGATTTGTGGTACAAGTGAAAATGTTTTATTTATCAATTCATCTACGACCAGCGATTAAATCACAAGACACAAGAAACTTATAAAATCTTCTCGCTTTGCTGAGAATTCAAACTATATGCACCTACAACAATGCATGTGCATACCACCAACCGGTACTATTATGGGTGTGAAGTATACTGTCAATCTGGGAATTAGAGCAACGTCACGGAATGCTCTCTACGCACTTAATCACCTAATTGTTGAGACAAACAACTTTATCGCAGCTGAAATCTCTGAAACATACCTATAACAAAAATTCATAATAGCGATTTTGTGTTTTATGTAATTCAGTAAGCGCACGAACTGTAAATAAAAGTTATCTAGCTGTGTATGAACACATAAATTGTAAAGTCATGCAGCTATTTTAACCGTTATTTACTTATCTATTTGATAAGAATTCCGGAAAAAGCCCAATTACAATAAAAAGGAAGGTTTTTACATAACAAAAAAAAAAAAAAAAAAATGAATGACCATAGAAAAACAGTGAAAAGAAAAAATTGAATGGACTTCGTCGATAGCAAATGTCTTAATAAGCGGATGGATAAAGGAAGAATTCGAGTAATTAGACATTTAGACTGATGCAAGTGCCTAGTTAGAGATAGATAGTGAAATACGAAAAGGCGCAGTGTCGGAACTCTGAATATAATTTCGGGAAGAAGAAGAAGAAGAAGAAGAAGAAGAAGGATTAATGAAGTTGAGGATATTATGAACATTGAAAAAAATAGACAATGAGAGGCTTTGGTGATCAACTAGAGATTCTTCTCGTGTGGGGATGGATTATAATATCGTTGGTGGAAAGACCAATTGAGGTAACTCTTGAAAACCAAAGTATATAGTAAATTTTAAAATAGTTAGAATATTGTTGCAAATTAATCTTTTTGTGTTGATTTTACTTATTGTAAAACTCTATATTGTAATTCTATGTATGAATTGAATTAAATTATTGCACATTTTATTCATAATTTAATTTATTTATCGAATTAGAAAGTGAGTTACGTTAAGTAACCAGCTATGATAAAAAAAATTTTTTGGTTACATTAATTAGAGATTTAGGGACATTAGCTGTGAGTTACACTACTTTGAAAGAAAATAATGAATATTATTATCTAAATAACGTAACCATCAATGATATCGTGGCTTATGTTAAATGGCAATATTTTGTTTATAAGGGTTACGTTATTTTAGTTTAAGAATAATTCGACGTTGTACCAGAAATACTCATTTATATGTTACATTACTTGTCCGGAATGCGTATATTTTATGTGTCGAGAATATTATTCGATTATAAACTTGCAGAAAGGAGGCAAATCGAACGAAGATTCTCTGGATGCACTCAATTTTGCGAGCCGGTCGGTAGAAGTGTATGCTAGCCCTAAAACACAGATCCATATTTAAATATGGCGGTTTGACGAGGGAACGGTAAAGGGTTTTAAGAGAATATACGAGTTTGAATGACGTGTGATCCTTATAACACAAACCTAAGTTTATGCTTCAAAGCCCCATGGCACATTATATCTTCAATGTGAAAACCAGGACTATATATTTGCACGACAAACGGTTATATTTTATTAATGCACGATAATCGTGTAGAGCATAAAATATCATTTCGACTGAGTAGGGAGCTGCGAAGTAGGCCCCTAACATATATTTTTTGTCGAGCAGTCGCGGATAAACTCAATTTGTGTTTGGTAAACCTACATAAGAATATGACATCATCGTGTATATTGGTACTCGTATAATATGTGTATAAAGGTTAATATTATATTAATATAACGACGGATGTTCAAAGAATGTTTGTTCGCGTTATTTTTAAACAAACAAAAATATTATATTTTAATAGCGACCATTTCTTTCTCGTATATCGGCTTTAATATTACGCGAGAAAAAATAAATAAAAACCAATTCCCTTTCAAGTCTGTTAATGATTTTCAATCCGATCGCCCGCGGTCACACTGCTTTTGATAAAACGTTGGCAACAGCAAATTGTGTAGGTACATGATTGCTCGTATTTGCTTTAGGCCATACATGGAACAGAATTTAGAAATTTTGCATCTCTTGGCTCAAAATGCATAGTGCTAATTTTCAATAGAATATTTTTATATCATAGTAAGTACAGTAGTACTACAGGGGTCGCCAAACTTTTTTTTTTCAAAAATTTGAATATTCTCTATAAGGTTCTTGATAAGTCGTTATTATAGAATAATTAAAAAAAATAAACCAGCATTAATTCAAAATAGTTTGCTAAGTTGGAATTTTAAAAAAATTCGTCAGAAGTACGAAAATTTGCAAATATTAGTTTGTCGGAAATTTATAAAAATTGTATTTTTATATCTTTTAAAAATTGAATAATGTTATTTCTTTACAAAAAAAAAAAATCAAATATTTTGTTCATTTTATATGATGAAATTTTTCCGTCCCCGGTCAATTAGCCATCGGTACCCTCCTCCCATTACCCTTAAAACCGGCCCTGCTTATACATATATTATTCGTATTTGGAATTATTTAATCGTAGAAATATCCAATGAGAATAACTATAATATTATTACATTTTTTCTGTTTGTTATGCTCGTATATTATGTTATTCTAACACGCGCAAACCATAAAGTACTGTGTCCACTTCATCACTGCAAATGTACCTACGTTTTGCCAACTCGATCGTAGGAAATATAATATTATACGAACAAAATGGGTACCTACCTACTGAACGTTGTATATAATATATCTATATAACAGAACTTTGTGTTGGTTATATGTTAAAACATTTTATATTATTATAACTTTGTATATTAACGTCAAAGCCATGCGCATAGTTTAATACAAATTAAAATAGTGTTCCGCGGCGCATATAATAATATATTATTATATAATGTTCAACAAACGTCCAACATAATAATATTTTAATCTAATTATATAAGACTTAAACCGAAAAATGTATTCTGTGTTTTACTGCTTTATAACAACAGTCTAACCGCCTAAGTCCTGACAACGTTCTTTGCTGTTTTTAAAAATAATTGCCTTAAATGTATTTAGGAACTAAACAAAAAGTTCCACGCAAAATTATTATTATGTTTTTACTCACTTATTCGATAATACTTAGCTTACAGTGCTTACAAGTACAAAAAAAAAAAATTAATAACAATTAATATTAAAATATGAACAAAGTAGGTAAAGGTACGAAAATAATTGTTTGAAATACCTGCAGAACTTGTAGTATATAACGCAGTTTTGTTAGATTTTATGTGATATTTTTTTCTCTTATCTATTATTTGAGCATTTTTGTAAAAAACCAAAACTATTTCATTTAAATATATTATGAATAAACCGCGAATCAATATAAAAAGTATGCGTTACTATAATAAGTTATAATTATATGCAAATTATTACCATTATTATTAATTATATTATGACGAAAGAGTACGATGTATTAAATATTTCAATAATTGAAATTTAGCAAACTTGTACATCGCATAGTTTCATTATAATATATAAGGTATTTCACCAAATATGCTAATTCCATTTTTTCATTTAATAATTAATTTTTTCAAATTTTGATTTTTTGAAGTTTTATTTGAAGACTGTATTTTAAAATTCTTGAGATTTTTTATACAACTTAAGGAGTGTCCTGTAGAGATACAAACTTCTGTTTTTCAATCAATAACCACCATTTTTAACTGTATTTCTGAAAACTTTGACGGATCAAAATCAAAATTCAAACGATTAAATTTTGAATTATCAAACTTTGTGTACTAAGGATAATAGGGTCGTAATAATGGATTTGGGAGATTTGGAGGCTATGAAAATTTGAAAATTGTAGTAATTAATAGTAGTATCTATCAGTTTTTATAATTTATAAAAATGGTCTAAGTATAGTAAATACAAGAACCAATATTACATATGTTTCATATTATTGTAACGCCATTTTTAGGAACTATTATCCTTAGTATAAACATGCTAAAACTGAAAAACTACTCGTTTGTATTTTGAATTAAATACATTAAAAGTTTCAAAAAATTATACACTGAAGAATTTGTAATACAAAGAAGGATTCTCATTTGAAAAACAGAAAATTATACCACTACAGGACACTCCTTAAGCAGTACAAAAAATCACAACAATTTGAAAATACGATATTCGAGTTGATATTTTAAAACATCCAAAAATCAGAATCTGAATAAATGTATTATTAAATGAAAAAAATGGGGGTGAGCATACTAAGTGAATCAACCTGTATAATAGTAGCCGGTGTTCAATTATTTTCTACTGATGTTTATTTTTTTGTACATAAAATATGTCATCGACTGTTAAATATTCGACTACTTAAAAAATAAAAGCTACTGTACAATTTGTGTGAACCGGACTATCACATTATGTGTGTCAAGTATATACCTATACGATTTAAACCCTGTTCTATGATATCACGCAGCTTGACACTTATTTCGAGTTTTAGAACCTCAAATAGTTACTACGATAATAATTGTATTCTGAATGTAAAGCAATAAAAAAAATAACTGAAACACTAAATTTATTGCACTTAAATCACAATATTTTTGTAAAAAATAAAATTACTATATTGTGACCGTCATAGTTTAGTAATGATTAAATTTGTATATATATTTCAGTTTGTTGCCGTAATTTTAAAACATTTAGTTTTGTAATAAAGACTAAACTTCTGATTTAATATTTAAAAAATCTATGGAAACATTCTATTACGGGTCAATTCGTCTGACTCTCGAGTATGGTTCTATTGTTTGGAATCCGCATACTATTTACAACCAGGGACATATTTAAACATTTTGCACCCCCAGTCTCAAAATTAATAGTACCCATTTTTAATTAATTTTTTTTAATACCATACCGGTGGTTAAACTTCATTATTAAATTTCAAAAATTTCAAAATGTAATACAAGATTTCCCATAAATTGTTATCAGTGAAATTAAAAAAATACGAGCTTTAATTCACAGAATCTTTTTATGAATGCCTAAAGTTAGAATTTTAAAAACAATTGGGCAAAAATAAAAAAAAATTGCTGATCATTTTTAAAAAACTGTATTTTTATATTTTTCAGATTTGAAAATTGAATGTTTTCCTTGCAGAGAAAAATTGGATTGTTCGTTCATTTTATCTGTGAACATTTTTCCGCTCCGGGCAGTTTCCCCTCCCCCTCTCTTTAAAACTTACGACGCTTACTTATTAGAATGAGTCCAACATGGATTTTTGCGATTCGTAGGTTTTTTTTATTAAACGTTCAACATGCACCTCAAGACTGTGTACCAATTGCAGATTTCTTTAACCACGTAATTAGCTATAGATAGTTGATCGCAGAGAAGCGTTAGAACTTAAACTCATTTGTGGCTTATTAAAATATGGTATAGTTACTTCTTCTCACCTCTAATCTTTATTGAACTTTAAAATTCCTCTTAAATACACCAGATCACACGCTGCATTTTCAATTCCAACCTTCACCACCAACTATATCTATCCATCGAACAAATGAGGCGTCTTATGTCAAATGCCAATGCAAACCCACTTCTTGTATTTTCTTAAAGTATTTTTAGTTATCGTTCTGTATTATATTGAATTGTAACGCTGTACTATCATTAAATTAAAATATATTGTAAAATGTATTAATATTATATAATTTTGTATTATGTATTGTAACTTAATTGTAAAAGAGTAATATACCCGTAACAATATAGTTAAAAAAAACAAATATTTACAAAGAAACAAACTCGCGTTGTACTATAACGTACGCAACTCTCGTCTCCTCTGCATAATCTGAACTTTGCGATTTGTTTGTGTAAATATTTTAGTATATTTTTAGTAGGTACTCAATTCCTGTCAATTTATAAACCACCTTTTGTAGTTCCTGGTCTAGCCGCTTGCCGGAAAATAGTAGTACGTAGGTATAATATGTACATGACATCCAGACTTGACAAAATATCCCGATTAATATACGCATGCCCGGAATAAAGAAGAAACGTGAGGAGTAACCTCGAAGACCCGTAAATTTTTGGGACCCACATCTCTTTCCACAAACCATTTTTAAATGGACACATTTAAAATTAATTTCTAAAAAATGTTCAAGTTACAAAAAATGAACTAACTAGTTCATTTTGATACCTATATTATAATTATATTTAAAGTTAGTGCTTATTTTACTATAGTCATGTCAATTATTTTAGTAAGTGATATTATACAATTAGAAAAGTTGAATAAAATAATAATAATTTTATTTTTATGCGATATAAAATCAGAAAAGTATATATAATAATATAAAATAGTATATACAACCGTAAAAAAGGAGCAATTAAAAATATTTTGAAGAGATGAGAAGGGTTAAAGTTTAAGAGTATTGAGCTGACCCGACTGTAAGGTTTTTGTTTTTCAGACCCCAGTAGATCATTAAACCGGGCTCGTGAATACGAAACGAGCGGGAAAAAAACTGCACCAATAATATATTTCGTTAAGTACGAGGAAAGGCGGAGCACTTGTGAATTGTATATAAAATTATTGTTATATTATTTATAATATTTATACACGCTTAGCCGATATAAGCGCGTGGTCGTATAGTTTTTTTTTCGTATTTTAATAATAAATCGTGAAAATACGTGATAACAACAGTGAATAATTATTATTATCGTTACCATGCTCAGCAGGTTTAACTGATAATATATTTTACTTTCTACAAGTTTCGAGCAACATTTCATAGGGTGTTTACGAACCTACCAAAAACACAGCAACCACCGTCAACGAGATATTATTTTTGAGATGAACTTTCCCCCCCCCCCGTCCCAATAATGATATTGTATTGTTGATATAAATAATTTGTAATATCGTTCGTTTTTCTTATCGAACCCGATACAAAATATGCGTGCCGCTATTAAAATAATGGAAAATCGAAAAAAAAATTTACGGAATGTTCAAACCAAAATGATATGAATTATTGTTGTTTTTGTATAATTATTTTATTAAACTCGTACCGCCAGCATTCATGAACATCATGAGAAACAGTCAACAAACCGCGAAAGTTTGAGCGATTTCTGAAACATGAAAAATATTATGTAGCATGCCAGTATTACGTTTGGGGTATGATATGTACTTAATATATAATTACTGAACATATTCACCACATTATTTTATTGTATATGCTAAGAAAAAAATGTTATTTAAAAAACAATGCGCGTTGATGAATTGCTGAATTTTAATATAACGATTAAATAATCGTTATATCAAAATTATTATTAATTACTATTACCCAACCAAATCATACCACAATATTATGCTGAAAAAATGCAGTTGAATCGATTTTGTGCGTAAAATAGTAAATAATATATACTATTAATATTGACCATGGGTAATTCACTAAGCATGCTCACACCTTTTTCTTCTTCAATAACGTAGCAGTTATTGAAAATATAACTTATATACAATTTAAATATTCTGAAAAATGATGTTTTAAAATTTTTGAGATTTTTTATATAACTTAAGGTAAAGGTTCCCAACCGGGGTACCATGAAATCGAATTCAGAATGCAGTGAAATTATATCAAATGATATAAAGGAATCATTATGTAAAATTTCACGAGTTAAAAAAAATGATTTTAAAGGTAATATAGTTGCTGTGTTTTATACAGTCTGTGGTAATATTGTAATGATCAATCTATTTTAATTTTATTATAAAATATAATACTATATTATGTATATAATATGATTGGTTATATCTAGCTAGAGAAAACCGAAGTTATTAAATATAAATACACGATATACTACTATAGGGTGTCACCGGATTTTTAGTTAATATTTTTGGGTGCCAGGAGTCAAAAAAGTTTGGAAACCTCTGACTTGAGAAGTGTTTTGTGAAAATACAAATTTCTGTTTTTCAAATGAGAACTCTCATTTTCTCTTTTTTTTTTTTCTAAAAATGTCGACATAACCATAACAAAATATTATCTGAACCAATATAGTTTTAGAGTAATTTAACTTTTTGTGCTAAGAATAATAGGACCATGACAATGCATGAGTTAGAAGATATGGAAGCTATGGAAATTCGAAAACTTTAGTAAATAATATTAATCTATCAAGGTTAATAATTTGTAAAGACGCTACAATTAAGTATAAAAAACATTAGATCCAATATTAGATGTAATTTATATTTATGTAAAACCATTTTTGAGGACTTTTATTTTTAGTATAAATATTTTAATAAGTAATAATTGAGAAACTATAACTGTTCGAATTTAGAATTAGACACATCAACGTTTTAAAATAATAAGTCACTTAATAATTTACAGTAAAAAAAAAGGGGGGGTTATCTTTTGAAAAACAAATGTTTGTATCACCACAGGTTATTTATTACACAGGTTATATTACTTAAGTGGTACAAAACAATTTAAAAAAATTAAAAATATGGTCTTTGAGTATATTTAAAAATTTCAAAAATTAGAATTTAAATAAATTAGCTATTAAAAGAAAAAATGGGGATAAACATAGTCGGCGAATCACCTTGTACATTAGTATTAAACTTTTCGAGATATGCGCCAATGGCACTACCATCGTGACACAATATTATAGCACAGAATAACTATATTATGTATGTATAGTTTAATGAACGAATGATTGTCGAAATGCAATACTCTTCCCTTCTTTTCCCCAATAATTAGCAGTTACAGGCGTTTACCTGCGGATAGACCCAGCTGAGGACCGCACAATGTTGTTGAACTTACACATATCAGTACACATAACATACAAGATGTGTAACAGACATCAAGACCTCTTCAACATATTATTATCTATATTGTTAATTTTTGGAAATTTTTTGAAAAAAATTTAAAACTCGTTGGACCAAAAAGGTATATTATATTATGTAAAATGGGTGAGTATTTAATATTTATGTAAACACGCCTTTGAGTTCACGCCAGTGCCAAACTTTTCTTAAGATTTCGAAAAGTGCCAAACAATGTTCAGTATAAGGTGCGTATGTTCGTGATAATTTAAGTACCTAATTCCGGCATATTTGTTTACGTTATTATAACGGGTAACTTTTTTGTCGGTAAACCTCAAAATAATGTCAAATTTTATGGCACGTGACAATGCCGTCGCTTGACGTAAAGTCGTTGAGTGCATGTAGTAAGGCTAACACGTAAGTCGAATTTTTGATATAATACAATAATAATTAGAAATAATTTTAATTCATCATGAACTATACATACCTAGCTTTATCCTATTTAAGTTTGTGAGACGTTATTGGAAAGTCTAGATTTATTGGAACTTGATTTTTTTTTTACACTAATTTTTGACAGTGCTCTGTGTAAGAGACGAGTAAAACTAAAATTAAATTTTAACTGCCTACTTTGCAATGTTATATCATGCAAACAAAGAGTGAATAAATTAAGAAATACCTATCTATAATAATATATGTATCGCTTAATATATTGTTTTACACGTCATACAGGATGATTTAAAATTTATGTTGCAGCTATTTGATCACATAAATATTTAAAATACAGAAAAATGTATAATACAAAAGTTTTTTGATTTAAAAACATCTAATATGAATTGTACAATTTATAATTTTTTATAATATATTATGTGGATTTTAGGGAGTCGATTTTATAAACTCAGATGGGAACCTAAATTTTTTTTTGGAAACATAATATAAATACATTTTTATGCTTGAACAACATTAGTTAATGCAAACCTCTAGACTTGAGAAATACGTTTATAAATTTCTAAGGTTAATCGCCCAAAACCCATCTAAAATATTGTAAAAAAATATAAAATATACATTTTAAATATTTCTTAATTAAAAAAACTTTTGTATTATAGATTTTTCTTTATTTTGAATTAATAAATTGGCCGTAACATAAATTTTGAATCACCTATGAATAAAAATACTCGAAATGTTGCATACATGTCAACAAATGTTAGTAATTTGCATGAATTCAGCGCTATAAAATCGTAAATTCGTATTGGTAATGAATTTCAACAAATTATGAAACATTTCCAACAATGTCCAACAAACCTAAATGTACACATTGTTATTGGATACTTATTTGTACGATATTTTTGACATTGTAGTCGTTATTGGCATGCAACGTTTTTAGATAAATACTCGATCGGCACAGGATATAATTATAGTATATTGTACACAAACACTATGCAGTCGACAACAAATAATTTTTTTTTTCTTACAATGTCCTACAACTTTGTTTGTGCAGTAAGTTTGAACGGTATTCGTTACACATGCGCTGCGAACATGACGTATTTTTATACGACTCAAAGACGTCTGGAATACGATAACCAGTGGTATATTGGTCAGCTTTTTTGAAAAGGAGACTATGAGTTTTTGACTATTCTCAGACTACGGTGTACATATACTTTCATAATCATATATATTTTATATGATAAAAATAAGTCAACGGGTGAAAATATAACGCCCTCATCTCACCCTATCCCTCGTGAGCACGCCCCCGTCAACGACATATACTCTTATATAAGGCATGATTTAATGATTCAATTATTATTATTTATCGGTGCTCGACGCAATTTGTTCGTTCATTATATTGTGTTTACCTTTTTCTTTTAAGTCCGTACACGACGCTATTTGTGATGCAGCAGCGTTTCATTTTTTGTATCAGTATTTTATGTATACATAAAAACAGGTGTCATGGTTTTTTTTTCGTTTGTCATTTGAATTCCTCGTACCAATTACCCTGACACAAGTCGAGCGTCTCTCGAAAACGATATGGTGTTTAATCGATATAATATACAGGGCGATTTATCAAGCACGCTCACCCCTGTTTTTCATTTAATAATTAATGTATTAAATTTCTGATTTTCGGAATTTTCGAATACATTATAAGACCATATTTTCAGATTCGTGAGATTTTTTGTAATACTTGAGGAGTGTGTGGCGATACAAATTTTTATTTTTTAAATGAGAAGCCCCTTTTTTACTATTAATATTATTCAATGTATAATATTTTTAAAAATTTTAAAGTACTCAATTTAAAATCTGTACTAGTAGATTTTCAGTTATTAAAATGTTTATACTAAGGATAACAATCCTTAGAAATGGTATTACAAAATTATAATATTTATTATGTAATATTGGATCTATTATTTATTATACTTTGACCATTTTTATAAATTATAAATATTAATAGATTAATATTAGTTACTGAAATTTTTAAATTTCCATAGCCACAATATCTTCCAAACCCATTATCATTAGTACCTACCCAAAGTAATATGATTCAAAAACTATTATTTTGAATTTCGATTTTGATAATTTGAAATTTTTTATAAAAATTATCCGCTTAATAATTTACAGTTGAAAATAGTACTTCTCATTTGAAAAACAAAAGTGTGTATTCACTGGACACTTCTTGAGTAGTACGAAAAATCTCAAGAATTTAAAAATACGGTCTTCAAGTAAAAGCCTTATATTTACTTAAAAAAAATGTAAAAGGCCATACATCTAACTTTTTGGATTTAAGAGAGTATTATTATCATAGTAATTAGTAATTTTATAGTAATAAAAAAAAAATGTAATATTGCTAATACTCACGTATATAATAATATCATACAAAGTGATTCAACATTTATGTTACGGTGACTTTATTGATTCAAAATAGAGAAAAATGTATGATACGAACATTTTTGCCAAAAAAATATAGATTCCCATTTGAGTTTTTAAATTCGACCCTCCTAAAATCCCCTAATATATTGTAAACAGTTATAAAATGTGTTCTAATCATGTTTCTAAATCAAAAAACTTTCGTATCGTACATTTTTCTCTATTTTGAATCACCCTGTATATAAATCGGCACGCGTCATTCGTTGATTGCACGTCGCAATGTAACTGGATTAACAGTTGTATAGTTGTATTATATAGCTAAAGTGCAGCACCCACGCAATACATGTATAATAATATAATATAATACTCGACGGGACAGCAACATTTATTTTTTATTGTACCCTGCGCCGAAAATATTGCGCATAAAAATATTACGTATTTTTATGGGCGGAAAAATGTTGGCGTTGTTTAATTTACGGACGCGAGCGAAAAACAAAAGCAATATCATTTTTTGTCGTAAACATTTTATAATAATATGAATAAGTTATTGTATAATACGCACAAAGCGACACGTCTTTTACGACGATAATTTTGAAATATCTATTTCACGCGCTGAAATGGACGACGGCGGCGGCGATCGTATGCCATCGTATAAAATGCATAAAAAAATAAAATCATCTGTCATTGTGTGTTGTCGTGTCACGGTGCCTGTTGGGTATAAATATTGTATTGTATTTTTGTACTCATAGATATTATTATATTATTATAGGACGTACCTCTGCGCACAAATTCATAATTATTTAAAATCGATATTGCTTATAGTGATGTCTCATACAGTAAGTGCCGGTAGTACAATGGCGTATTAAACATAACTTTAATATGGTGAGGGGGGGGGGGGGG
>JACXSJ010000441.1:146778-203834 GCA_014851325.1 Pentalonia nigronervosa | reverse complement strand
TGAATGCTTTTTTTTGGAACACAATATAATATATTATATGTATTTAACATATTTGTAGACTATACAATGTGTATTATTACAATATTTATTGGAGAAGAAGAACCATTAGTCAAAATTAAACATTATGAAACAATTTCATACCTTTTGTGTTTCGGTAAGTTAATTGTAAATTTTTACGTCGTCTGCGATCTGCACAAATCGATTAAGAAAAACGCACGCCAATTTTTTTTTTTTTACTCGAACGATGTACTATATTATACGATATATGTATATACCGACTGGCGAAGTGGCAACTATTTTTAGGTACTTAATAGTTCTAAACATAATATAATAATATATTTTATGCACTTATACATTAAAATGATAAAAATTATTCGCAGTTGTGCATAAGTAAAGATTTATTGGTCACTTTCGTTTCGTTTCGCACAAAATTATGTTGTTATTAGCTTGCAATACTTACTCAATCTGTATTGTATGAGATATTAACGGACCAAAATATAAAAATATATATTTAAAAAAAAAAACAATATAGATAATTTTAAACGTAGGTACGTCACACAAGTTGGGGGTTTCATATATTGATACATTTTTCGTATTTTTATATTTTTTTAAGTACTTAGTTTATATGTTCTCTTATAATATACTGATTTTTTCTCAGTTTATCAAAGAAATATGCAGTCAACATAAAATCCCTTTAACACAGGAGTGTTTAATCCGCAATCATATGGGCCACATGTGGGACTCTGTCTTTCCAAAAGGTTGGACACCCCTGATTTAACATATAATGTTGAGTAAACCGAATGAGGCTGCCAAAAATTATCGGGACTTACACGTTTGCAAATTTGTCTATGGTTTCATATTATGTTAGAGATTTAATATCATTTATATAATATCTCTAGAATTTCATCAACAAATATTTTATTTAATTTCGGTAAGCAGTTTTTCAACAGTTATTTTTACGATATTTTTAAAAACAACAACAGGTAACTAACTTCCAAAAATTATTGATGTCAAAAGTGTCTATACCTATACCTACCATCTGTTACCACATTCTAGTTTATCGAAGGGTCTTATTATATTTTATTACACTAAACGATGATTTGAGGGCTTATACTATTTTTCACTTTCAAAAAAGTTTACGGTCAATTTATAACGATTCAACGTGTAAAACCACGAATGTTGTAATTAAAATAATAAAATTAAATTAAAACAACGGACGGAGAATCGTTTCCCATAGACATTTTAATCATTACTAGCGCATGCGCATTATTGGCGTGAAGAATTTCGATTTATTTCGAACGGTCTAAATGCGTTTTTATAAAATTTCGATCGAAAAAATAAACACTATGTATTAGACCTGTGACTGAAAAATAAATAAACACAAACGTCACATCGAAGAATATCATGAAACGACATAAATACGTTCCTCAGGCTTTTATCTAAAAATATTAATCTAATATTCTGATGCCATTTAATGTTCGTTATATTAATATCAGAAAATGAATTTCGTTCAAAACACTTTAATGTTACAAATGCCTACTATGTGAATTATATTATGTTTAACGTCGATGAATGCAATCGCAAAGTTCGTTGGTATGAACTTCGTCAAATACATAGTAACCATAGGCTTAAGGACTTTAGCTCTTAAAAATACGCAAATATGCACAAAATAAACACAAAAAAAAAAAAAAATAAATAATAACAAATATGTTTTAAAATGGTTTAAAAAAAATTATTATCAATATAAAACTAATCATTATAATAAAAATCATTTGAAATAGGTATATTACATTAAATTTAGATAATTCATTTACATTTTTTAAATATTTTACTTTTTTTCCTTGTCTTCTATTTGATTACAACTATTTTCTAATGTCTTGATATGATAAAAGAATTTCTATTTTTTTTTTTTTTTAGAATAGCTTAAAAAAGCATTTAAAACATCTAAATAATCTGTAAATTTGCTCTAATAAGCAAAAACATAAAAATATGCACAATGAAATTTAGAACTTAGATTTTATGTAACAAAAACAGGATTTATATTTGATTCTGTTACTTTTTACATTATTCAAAAAAAAAAAATATGCAAATGCTAGAAGTCCCTAAACCTAATAATAAATAACTATTATAGAGTATAATATATTATAAATAATACTAAATCGTATTTTACTTTCAAATTCGTTGGCTTAATAACGACGTTATAGTATGAAAGTTCTTTACAAATTAAACGTTTAAATTAGGTGTAGGTACACCACTATAACCTATGTATAAACTATAAATTCTATAAACTTTTTGCGTTTTTATAGTTTAAAAAGAACAAAATCAATACTTTGTTTTTGGTATATACCAGCTATTTATGATTATTTTTGATTTTACAGTTTTGGTTTAATACAAGAAGTTTCTAATCACCAAAGTATAATAACTTAGAGTAAATTTTTATCTGAATTCGATTGGGTTGTGAAAAAACTAAACTGTACTCAATCAGGTTGCGGCCATATTACGTATACTGACGTGCAAATAGAATGTAATAGGTACCGTGTAATGATTGCGTTTATTTTTTTATGCACATAAATATCGAAAATAATATGTCCATTGTCACTTCGAATATTTACATAAATAAACTAAAAACTATTTAACATAATAATATAATACGAAACGTAATCAATTTGGCGGCTATTTGGCAGCTTTATGTTCACGTATTTGGTTTTAAGCATAATGTATATTATGAATAAAGGTGAATGATTTGTCGCTGATGCGGAATAACAATGAAACGAAAGTAAAAGAACAAAAGAGTTGACTATTTATTGATATTTTTGCCACGAGGCTACACAAAACCGCCGAGTTGTGGAATTGACAATAGCATCTATATATATTTTTAGAATAGCTGATATTGTTAAAAAAAACGATTATAAAATGCGAATCGTTTTTGCTTTATATTGGCCTGTTTTGAACAGTTACTGTTATCCCTAAAGTTAAGACTTTTTTGCACTAAAAAATCATCAAATATGCATTTAATAATATGCACTTATGCTTCAAAAAATTAAAAATATGCCGTTAAACGTGCCCTCAAAAAAAATTACACTCCCATATTACACTAAAAAATTAGTTTTTTTCTTTAAATATTTTATTAATATAATATTATTATTATTTATTTATATTAAATAGATAAATATGTGCTAAAAAAAATATACACGCTATAAAATTACATTTTTTCTTTAAATATTTTGTTTATAATTTTATTTATCTTTATTCTATTTTATACATACCTATGCATATAAATTCGTCTAGGTATATAACAAATTCGCAGTTGATTATAATTCTCGCCCTTGATTCATGAAAAATATTTACCAAAGTAGTTGATTTTCAATAAATTATATAAATATGCACTAAAAACTTCAAATGTGCTCTTATAATCAACGTGTTTTTTTATACCCAAAAATGTCAAAATATATTCAATAATATGCACTTACAACTTTGAGTATTTGGTCACGGACGTTTTGATATGTATTGTGTAATTACTAAGAATACGATAAAGTTAATCAGAAAAAATATGCAAATGCATGAAAGTCCTTGTTCTAGTTATCACTATATTATTAGGTATGATATGGGATTATATAGGCAGGACTTGCAAACGTTATGATAACATTATGAACTGTAACGGTATATAATATGACAAAAACGATTAAAATTTGTAAAAATATCTAATTAAAATGGGAAACGGTAAACGAAAATAGTTAAATATTATTACACAGAACAAAACAAAATAAATTAAAAATTATTTACTTAAAAATCATAAGAAATATAAATTATTTATTAAATTAATCAATCCAAGAATTTCTTATGTTCCGTATCTGGGCCATTCTCCGGGTGTTAAATATTATTTTTAAGGACAAACGATAAAATTAAAAGTTGTGTAACGTTTATTTCTAAATAGTAACGATAAACCTAAAAATTACGTAACGTTGAGATTGTAAATAACGTCAAACAACATTTTTTTTCAAATAATAGCCCTGAACTTTGGATATTTTTTTATCAGAAAAACAATAAAATGCTCAGAATTGTGATAATTTGGTCACTTATTAGCGAAACTTCCTTTTTTCAAGTTCTTAAATTATATATAATTATATATTATATATAGATGGTAGATAGGTATTCACTCACTATAATTATATAAACATTAAAATAAGTTTCAAGGCAGGGCAAGTTAACTAATTTTTTAACTCGTTATGTTAAGTTAATATAGAAAAATTTAAGTTAAGTTTAAAGTCAAAAGTTAATTTGAAAAAAAGTAACTTAACTTAGTTAAAGATAAGTTATTTTTCTTTAACAAAAAATGAATTATCATATCTTTTTAATAAAGTTTAACAAATAACATAAAATAATGGAGGTCTTAATATTTTTTTAAAAATGTATGTAATTTTATTAATTACAGTAGGTACTTACATATTTCAGTCAATTATAAAATTCAACAAAACCTCTATGATTACCCTTATAGTCCTATAACGTTTCTGTTAAATAATAATATTATATAAACATATTTTCTGTAAATTAGCAATTAAAATATAATAAGTTATTACTTATAACAACCTAATACTATACAGTATACATTATATATATTAAACCTTTTCGTTATTTACTCGTAACTAAGTACTTATTACGTTGTTTTAATACCTATTGAAATCTCAAATACAGAAATAATACGAAACATTTGTGACAGTTTACAATTTAGAACTTATTTAGAATAAAAAAACATAAATAGTATTTGATTTTTCAGACAAATATTTATTTTTTTTTTATATAAAAATCAAAATTTAATTTTAAATTTATGAAATTTATATTAGAAAAAATAAATAAAGTTAGTATAATTTAAATACTTGTTAAGTAACTTAGTTGAAATTAACTTAATTTTTTAACTTAACTTTAACTTTTTAACTCGTTTATGCCTAGCCTTGATAAGTTTATCGATTTCGTCGTCGTGGGTAGATATAAATGATTGAAAATAATAATTTTTACAAGCGTATTTACACAATGTACATAATATGTTTATCGCAGATTTAATTAATATATTCATATAACATATCTAATTATATTATTACCTACGAATAAATATTTGATTTGTGGACCAAATACTGTAGCAGGTACAGGCTGACTTAACAGAATAATATTATGTCAAAGACTGACTCCCGAACGTTTACGACGATAAAGAATAGTTAATAATAAAGATATCTATAATGATAACAATAGTGATAATAATAAAAAAAAAAAAAACAAAGCGTTTATTATACATGCGTTTCTTGTATATGATGGGCCGAACCAAAGGAAGCAATTTAGAACGGATGTGCTTTTTTTTTCCATCGTCGTTATATATTTTTCGGTATAGTGTGGTTTTACGGCGTAAACGAAATTAAACGAGAAAAATAACACTGTTTTTTTTTTTTTATATTATTAATTTTGTTATATTTTATTTTCAAAATTACAATGTCTGGCGCGCAAAATGTAATAACGTGTATAATAACCAATATCGCAGCCGCGAACGTTAAACACAATAGGTAAAATACAAGCGCTGCGATATTGTACGGCCTACAGCAGGACTTCGTCGCGTCGTAGCCTATAAAATACATAATATTAATTATAATTAAATGTTTAATAAATATAATAACTCGCGAGGAATAAACGATCTATCGAGTAATGGTGGAGGTGGTTGGATGGTATGGGGGAACGGTAACGAACCGTTAGATAATGTTATTACTTGACGAGCGTTCAAAGTTTCAGTAACTATTTTTCGAATGAAACGCTAATTATTATTTTATAGTTGCATCGATAAAATATTATATAGGTCACGTGATAGTTTGTAAGAATAATGAATTTTAAACGTTCAATTTTTAAAAATTCGCAACGGCGAATAATGTTTTTATAAACGGTGTATGGATATTATTTTATTTATTATGTATTTGGACACCCGCAGCATTTATTATTGTTTTAATTCACAAATTCGGTAAAGAATAAAAAAATAACGGATTGAAATTTTACAACGGTTAATTAGCATTTTTTTTTTACATTTTATAAATATAATATAGCCGTCACACTCATAGTTTGTATAAGTAATTATATATTTCATTTTTATAGTATAAAATAATTGTATCTACACATAACATATACAACTATATTATTAATGTAGGTAAGTATCTACTGAATATTCTTTAAAATAAAAACTGTTCTAAATTAGTTCGTTTTAATTACGATATTTTTTCGTTAAGTTTTCATAAACAATGTCTAAAGAATACACCTAATAAAGTTCATCCCAAACCGTAAGTCAAAAATGGGATCCAGATTTTTTAAACTATTATAATAAATTGTCCACAAACCCTTTAGTTTAGTTTACAATCCTAAAAGACAGGGTTGAAATCTGTATGGGTACTTTTGTTTAATTTTTAAAATCAAAATCTCTATTTGAAATAATAAAATTATTATTTATGAAAATTTGCAAAGTATGAATTGAGAAAAAATTTTTATGGGCGTATATATTATTTCATAAAGCGAATACCTACGCAGTTTTATAATATAATCATAATGACAAAATGTATTACAAAACTTTTCGGAAAATAGACGAATTTTATTACCATATATTACTATTAAGAAATTAAATTTTTTTCTGACTACCCTGTAAGAAAACTAAATTTGTCAAATTTGATAATAAGTACGTATTTCATCAAAATATATCAATAAAATTTATTTATTAGAATTTAGAATGAGATGTCTTCGATCATTCATTCCAATATTATTCTATATTAAGCACTCGTCTCGCATTGCATTGGTTATTAAAATATTTATACAATTTATAATATGAAAATTGTTACCTATTTCATTTTTTTAATTTTATGGTAGATATGGTAGATAACAATGATTTCCTGGAAAATTACTTACTACATCAATTTGAAATCGTGTTTTTTATTGCAGTTAACAGGTTTTTGGACATTAAAAAATCGACTTATGAATAATATCATAAAAACAAATGTCCCGAACCAACGCATAACCTTTGAACTGATATTTTCAGGTCCAACTATATTTTTTTTTATTTTGTTGTTATTTTATATTTTTAATAACTATACGGTTATTACGGAACAATTTTTAACCCGGCTCATGATGAATATCATAAAAATATGATCATTGTCCAAGGTTAATTTTGTTTAGCTTTATTTATTTATCAACAATAATTATAAAATATATATTGAACTGTTATCATATTATATTATTATATTGACGAATTCAACGAACGTGTATTTATATAAATCAATAAATCGCGGATAATAATAATATAACCATTATAAACTTTTAATCATTAGTTTAATCATACAGAGTTATTTTATCTACACAAGAGTGTGCCTCAAGTATATTATATTACTATAAAAAAATTACTTCGCGTCGTTTAATTACTATAATATAGTACATCAAATTTTAAAATTGACAGTGGCGGTGACCTTAAACAATTAATAGTTTTCACTACAACAGATATAACATTTTCTAAAATTTTTCCACCATTAGTGCTTATTAATGAACAATACAATGGGCTCCGATTGATGGCGAAAAATTTAGTTCAGACATTTTTGTATTTATTCTTCCAATAAGTCCGACCGTGGAACCTATCAAGGTTTTCAATTTTTGAAATTTGTAGTTATTTTTCTTCTCAATTTTGATTTAATTGTCATACTTTGCCTGGCCGTAGTTTGTCACCACTGGACTTAGTATTTACTTACGCCGTCTCACGCCGGCACTTTGTTTAGTTCAGCGTTGTAGAATTTGCGATGCAACTTTAGTAGGTATGACAAAGGGGTATTATATAATCGTATCGACTTGGATCGGTATAGGTCATGAGTCACCAATTGGCGGACACATTTTTTATAGACCCCGATGTTTGCGTAATTATAAAATATGTGCCTAATATAGTTTTTACATCACATTTTACATTTTTATAATAAAACGACGAATAAAAATATTAACATGTATGTCATATGGTTGGGGTCATTCTATAAATTTTTGCGACACCGATAGCGTTACCATGACGTCATGAGCCTGGCTCTACTCTCCACCCGAGACAGTCCCCCACTTGTATACCGTCGTTGCTGGTTACATCAACTTTTTCATCATTATTTTTCATAAATTGCTTTATCAACTTTTTTCGTCATTTGCTTCAGAAAGTTTTTCATCATATTTTTCATCAACTTTTTTCATCAATATTTTTTATAATAAATTATTTAAACAAAACCAAAATTGGTTGATAGTTGTCCGATGATGTCGGCAAGCGGAAATTATTGGTATTTATAATTTTAGCTTATTACTTCTCATAATTTACTGGTCGTGATAAATTGGTCAGTAGCCATATTATGACATATTATACATGTCCGATGTATGTACATGCAGTGGAGATACTCTTTTTTTCCCATATCGTGGGTACAAACGTGTTTCCGTCACCGCGCGTGATCTATTGCGAGCTCATACGAGCAAAAAATATAACAAAATGTGTATTCGCTATTAATTTATGATGTGTGAAAAAGTCATTGAGAGTGATGTGTTGGACAGCAGTAAGTTTTGTAAATTTCAAAACGGACCCTCATAGTAATTAGTCGGTGAGTTCTGGTGAGGTGGTACGTCATCCGACGTTACCGCGTCGCGGGAGTTGTATGGAAGTAGAAGGAAAACCGCGGCGCTGCTGCTGCACAACTCTATGTAAACAAAGAATGAAGACTATATTATAGCTATAATAATTAAAAACAAACAAAAGCAATTAAACGGCGTTTACTCGCGAGACTGTTATTATTTAAAACCGTTTTCGAGAGACGAATAACAATATCCCTCGGCGTTTCCGGGAGTTGCGTTTTCGGCATTTTTGAATATTCCAACTAGGTCGACGATGCGACTGTAATATTGTATAATATTTTATATACTCGTGAGTCCGGTGTATATACAATGATAGTAAGTAATAAGACACATACACACACATATATATATTATATATAAGTATAATATTTACAGTAACAACTTACCATGTACTGTACGACATAATATATATATATAAGGTATACCGTTTTTTTCCTCTTTTTTTTTCCTTTTCGTGCTACGAAATTGTTTTTCTTTTATAAACTACAATAACACTTTAAATAGGTATTGTATTGTATATATGCTATATATAACACAATAAATAATTGTCTCTACAAATTTCTGTTTGTAGCCCGGGGCTCAAAGGCTAAAGTTACGTTTCGAAACGACGAAACCTAAATTTCAATGTCGTTTTCCAATTTATGTACAACGTATATTATCTTTTTATCAAAAACTTTACGGTTTTTATTTCTACGGCAAGACTGCAGCATTGCACGCGTACCTATATATATATATATATATATAATACATATTAAATACATATATCGACTATAGTTGATAGAACAATATATATATAATAAAAACACACTGCAGGTATAGCGGGCAATATTATTCGTTTTATTCATGATTATATGAAACGTGTATATACATGTATATAGTTGAAAAAAAATGAAAATAAATAAATGTAAGTTATTTATAAAACAAAAATCGTCTAATAAATTGAGGTTTGAGTTTGCAGTTTTTATAATTTAAACTTTGCTAGATTAAGTAGGTACCTACCCGTTATTAAATAATATTGTTTGTTATGTATATACCTTACTATTTTTTGAGTACGCTAAATCGCACGACGTAATCGAAGATTTTTTTTTGTTGTTGAACGCAAGGCGTGCAATAATATTATTATTGTTGGCCAACGATATTTTTTTTAATATCAATATCGGTTTGTTTTTCTCGGTAACGTATCGCGATATCGAAATATCGATGTATCATGGATACATAACGGTATTTCAAAATATTTAAATTACAGGTAAGATACGGGTAATATTAAATGAATTCATAAATAAAAATTTTAACTGTTTGGTTTGTTAAAACTACTAATATTTACCATTCAATTGGTTACTAATTTAGTACATCTTATATAATAAATAATTAATGAACAAAATCAAATTATTAATTAGTAATTACACATGTTGAGATAATATTTGTCTATGCTATTTTATACATTTTTTTTTTTTTTGTATGTAATGTTTGATTCAATATCCTTATCTAAAACATGAAAAATAAGTCACAGTATCGTTGGTCAACACTAATAATAATTATATTTGAGTATAGTAAATTTTTCGATATTATTTATAATATTTAACGCAGTAAATTAATCGATTTTATTGTATATAAATATAAAAATTCCAACACAAAAGACACCCGCAATCACTTAAAAAAAAAATTAAGGGATATGCCTTATGCGCTGCAGTCGTTGCACTCTTCCTTAGGACAATTACCAATAATAGATGTAAATCGAATTTACATACATATGTAGTTACACGTAAGATTTTAAAATTTTCATGAAATTTGTTTTCTTGAAATATTTCATTTGTGTAAAAATTATAAATAAAAAAAAAATGTGTATTATATCTAAAAGTTTAAAATCATACAGCAAGATGATATTTTTAAAAGTCGGTTTATTATACCAACTAATAATAAATAATTGATAAATAATAGCCAATAGATAAACCGATAACATAATACCATTATTTATACCTGACTAATAACCATTAACATAATATAGGCACTAATTCGTAAACTTTGGCTGATAAGTTATCCATTGTCGACGTTTTCTTTGTGTAATCAATCATCATTTCTAATCATCTATAATCGAATATACGTTTAAAAGAAAAAAAAATAGTTTTTCATAATTCCATTGAAATATTTCAAGATAAACAGCGGAATTGTCGATTTTCAAATGTTTCGATTGAAAAAAAATTTCAAGTGAAATATTTCAAATTCAAAAGCCTAGACTCACACGTTACGTAAAATATAATTTTTTGACGTGAACACGTGCGATAATGTCAATGCGTTCCCGATCGTAATAATATGATGGTTGCATCAGCTGTCACCATAGTTCCCATTATTTATGAATAGTTTTTCTCGAACAAACGTTTCGACATCAAATAATAACCATGTCATCGTTTACTATCATACAACTTTGATATAATATCGTAAAACTTACGAAAATACACTTAGCGACTTTTATCGCATAATAAAATAAGATTTAATTTGTTACACCTGATAACAGGCACTGATTATTCTGATTATTAATTTAATGCTTATGTAATATTATTGTACAGAACCAGAGAATTTGAATTGGCTAAAAATATTAGAAACAACACGAGATAAAATTAAATTGTCTGTTGTATTTTAATACTAATGATTATTTGAAAAACTTATATATTTTGTTTAATATCTCCAATCTATTACAGTTATTATGTAAAACAAATTTTCAAAATGGCAAAAATAATTGCGCGTAGTTTGAGCGTATGAAAATAATTGTTAAATACTTTCAACAATTGTATCTGGGGATTTAGGTTAGGTATATATTTTGAGAGGTATTTGCATTACGTTTTTCCTAAACTTTCTGAAATAATTGAAATTTGTATGACATTGTACGAAAATAAAAATAAATAAAGAGATAGAAACTAATTAGATTTTTTTCATTTATTTACCAGTTTCTTGTGAGATAAGTATATAGTACATTTTTTGAAATAGCTTTTTCCAAACAATTAATTGCAAGTTAAACGAAAACTTTTATTTTTTTCCGGTCCTATGATTTGACGGAGATCTTTAAAATCAGCTGTTTACCTACTATAGTAGTACTATAGTACTAATACTTTTATAGTACTTACCCACTATCCAACTTCATGCCCGCGAGTCCCATAATGTTATTATTTTGAATATTAAAACCATTACGGAATTGCGTATATTTTAATAGCATAACTATATACATTTATATAAGATATAACGTACAAATATGTACATAATTGCTGTACACGGATACTCGACGTATAATATTACAATAATATTTCAAACTTTAAAATTTATTACCTAAATTAATTTCAATGCATTTAGAAAATTAAACTGTTGTTTTTGTAAACTATAATATTCAATTTTAATACATACGATATATTATTTACGGATCGTTTTTACATTGTATACATTATGATGACGTTATACGATTACACGTTGATCAAATAATATAAACGATTGTCTGAAACCTGAAGATGTACATATAATAATATGATCACAGGCGCAACTAGATATACATTTTAGGAGGTGCTAAAATTATGTACGCCTATGCCTATTTCAATAGCCCATGCACTGATTTTTTTCATAATATGATATTTGCAACATACCTTTCAATATTTAAAATGAACAAGTCGGCAAACAGATGCTTCGGCATTCCAAGCACTCGCCAAATTATGCCTACGCATATGATCAAACACTAATATTGTAAGCATATACAAAATCCAAAAAAAAAATAGATTATTTTATTTTGTAAAGCACGTCAGATTGAAACACATAATAACATTATTGGTTAATTGATTTTAGGTCTCCCAAAATGGCAAAAATGTAAATATGCAATAATATGTATGAAAATAAATACCCACTACGACAATACGTGTTTTATCATCAAAAGGGTCAGTTGTTTTAACTGTGTAAATAATTATTGTAAAATCGATTACAATATTGTCGAATGTTAAATTATAACATATTACATATTATGTATATTATATTGTATAAGGAATTGAACTAATCTAATTACAAGGATAATGGCATTTACATGCTATTTTAAGTTACTAGGTGATTTTTTTATGTAGTGGTTAAATTTTAAATTTAATCTTTGTCTGCCCTAACATTTGACAGTAGTAAATCTTGAGGTAATCGTGGTTTTAGACGTTAGTTTTTTGTTTTGTTTCCCAGGTTATAGAATCGTGCTCCATTAGAGATTTTGAGATTGGCGTGGAAATTTTTAAATTATATTTTTACTTGGGGGAGAGATATTCTTGTGTCGTTGTGAATTTTTCTATTCCTTATAAACCACGCGGAGCTTTAGACATATTATCGAAAATTTGTTTTGGAGGATTTGGATTTTGTTGATTTTGGTTGAAGAGGCTGCAGCTGTCCATATTGAGCAGGCATAAGTGATTAGTGGTCGGATTATTCATGTGTGTAGTAAGACAGATGATTTTATTTGGAGGGTTAATTTAAAGTTAACTATGAGGAATAAAGTGTATTCATTCTTGCATATGCTCGGGTGAGTTTTTTATTTAAATGAATTTTCCATGTTAGTTTTGACGTCTAAGTACACACCAAGGTACTTTACGGAGTTATCTTTATTGTTCCATTCTATTGCTATTGGTGGTTACCTATTGTATTATAAAGAATAGAATACATACTAATTTAATACGAATATATATATACTCTTATGTATAGATATAGATAATATTATTGTTAGGTACGTTAACATTAAAGTTCCCGGTTTCTATAATCACTATTGATTTACGCGTCCGAAATAAATTGAGTTCAACCAAAATTACAATCTCCCCAATCAAATCTGTGATAAATAATAACAATTATTTAGTACGGTTGTGTAGTTTATTCTGCTGCACGGTTGTACATTGCGAAATGTTCATTTTATACGTTTGCAGTAAATCGTAAAAGAGTTCAAATTAAAGTGCTATGAGTTATAAAAGTTTGTATTCACAGAAATAATAATTTATTCGTTAAAAATCTATTATTTTAAAAGTCGATTAATTGAAGACATTATTATTGTACATCACCGTACACTTGTTCATGTTGGCGTTGCGACATCAGATTTTGAGGACGGACGGACAAAAATATAATAAATTCATTACGCATTATTGAAACGTTATTTGCATGACTGTCGACGATCGTTGTTATTGTATGATATCGAACGGTAGCTAAACTAATATTTTAATGTTTTCGGTTCGAGCATAGATAATATGATATGCCTAATAATGAATAGGCCAACAACCATCAGCCTTCCCTGAACGATCCTTAAACTAAACGGGATAATGTATTTTTTCTAACAAGTATTTGTTTTCTTTTATTTAAAAATTATTGTACTTAATATTTGGTAACAATATGCTATAATATCACACTGTAATGTATTATTTAAAGAAATTTATTTGAAAACAATTATTACTATATACAGTCATAAAGTTAGAAATCAGAATGGTCGCATATTGGTCATACTATACTGGTATCATAATGGTATCGATGGTATCGAATATACCGAAACTTCAGGAACGCTACTCCGTGAATGATTAGTATAGGGATGATTGCCTATCCACATTACCTGTATATCAGCAGGGCTATAATACGCTATGATTAAAACGTTATACATGACAAAAAACGATCGAAATTTGTATAAACGTAATTAAAACAGAAAACGGAAAAATAATTAAATACCGCAAAACCAAACACAATATAATGATTAACAAAATATATAACGGGTATGTCATTAAACAAAACATAACGCAAAAAGAATTAATTTAAATTAAATTTACTTAAAACTTATAACATTGGGTTCGTATAAATATTTATTCTATGTAATTCATTTTTTCTAAGAATTTTAATTTTTTTTACGCATTCGGGCCATTTCTCGCAAAAGTATAAGATATTATTTTTAATGATAAACACAAAAATTATATTACGTTTAGATTACAGTAAAATAACGTACGACGAAATATTTTTTCAAATGCAATCCACCTGCTTTATTATATCATATTATTGGTGTGGGCGATAATTATTTCACATTCGCTCTCTTCACTTTGATAATATGACATAGAACACAACGTAATATTTGGTATTCCGCCTCACTCGCTATCGTAAGTACAAATACGATGTCGACAAGACGATATCTTAAAATTATTATTATTTTTGTTTTAAGTAAACAGAATAAACGTTAAGAATCAATCGTCACGTTTGAAGAAACGCGATAACTATATTCGCGGCGGACTTGCACTCATTGCCTCTGTAATAGGTATAATAGTTTTCGTTTACATTTTTTTTTTTTTTTTTTATTTTGATTTTAATGTATTTCTAACGGTTAAATACACAATAATATAATGAAAATTTTCCCGAGTGAAATATTAATAGTACGTTTATATTAAACAGCGGAAAACGTGTAAAAGATGATTACATATGATATATCATATTTGAATATGATATAGTAAATAGTTTAATTGGTAGGTAGTAAAATAAAACGGTTATATAACATACAGACGTTTTTCTAATACTTGCGTCATGTTTAAGTCAAACAGATTAGATTTGAGAGTAAATATTCAAATCGTAATTCATTTCAACAGGCAGAAATTTAATGAACAAAAATATTAATGTTTAAAAAAATCGTTTTGTTTTGTACATATTTTTATATCTATATTAACGACGTTAAATATTTTTTTTTAATTCTGGTTTGAAAAACTTATGGTGCATTTTGTAATTAAAATTCAATCAAGTCAATTGAAGTTCAATTCAAGTCAACAGTGTTTAAGAAAGATGTCTTATGCATTTTTGATTACAAAATAATTTACATATTTTCGTGATTTTTACAAATTTCGTAAACAATTAACTTTAAAATTTAAATAAACGTTTTTTTTTTTTAAAAATATGTTGAAAATAAATTTTAGATATTTTTTTAATTGTGGTAAGAAAAACTTATGAGAAACCTTATATTAAATTGTTTAGCTATTTTGAAAATTATATTATGTTTATTAAACGCTAAAATGAATATTTGGTGAAAATTGCAAATCTCTATACCTAGTTATACATTTTTGAATTATAACAAAAAAAAAACAAAATCCATTACAATTATTTAAAATTACAGTTTTTCCTGATTATTTTGAAAACTACTTATTACTAGGAATGGTATACTTTTGAGATGTTGACCCACTCAAAATACCAACTATATTCAATTTGCTATTATAAATCACCCTAGGAATTAAAGTTAAAATTAGTTTTCTACAATAACAAGTTTCTTAAGACACACATTATTAAAAAAAAATAAACACACAACATTGTAAATTTGTGACCCAATTTAATTAACGCTATAATCAGAATCTAAAAGTATAGTGTTTAAATTAAAACACAATTGAATATAAATGTAATATACTAATATACGATAAATGTACATAATTACCATAAATCATAATACTATTTTGTTTATAATTTTATGTATTTTCATCTTTCTGATGAAAATTAAAACACTTACTAAAATTAAATTCTGATTATGAATTTATTTTTTGTTTATTAAATAAGAAAAAATACATTCGGATAAAGATAAATCAATAGTCATCCAAAAAACAATTTTATTTTAATTTTGAAAAATGGACCTTGTATACCTATTGTATATTTTTATATAAAAATAAATAGTTCTTAAGATATTGTTAAAAAAATCCTCGAATCACTGGAAATTGGAGTTAATAAAAAATTATTTTTTTACAAATTGACATGTTTATTATAATTAAAAATACATCAACGCTTAGCCAAAATACAGTAGTCTTCTAGTTTGTATTCATTCAATTTATGATGTATTCTAATAAATACACATAGTTCATATTATATATCATGCAGCGATGTCCACATACCTAAGAAACTTATTAGTACATAATAAAATATTTGAATTAGTCGTTTAAGAAAACCGATTTGTCTCAAAACCCAAAATTTTGAATAATGAAAATTACATATTATCCTAGACTAATATGGGTTATCTCAAATCTTATAATTTGCACTACTATTAAAAATTATTTTAACGGTAGACAAATCGGAATTCTCTTGAAATCTGTAGGCTACAATATAGTGTTATGAGAATTTAAAACTGCAATAAAACGTGATTTCATTTTATTTTTTTCGTCAAGTCGGGTTCCCCAAACGACTGTTCAATCAATAATACTATTAATAATATTATATTAGAGTCATAAGTCTAATATTATTGTGATTTCCATTGACATAAAAACTATAGTAAAAACTAAAGGAAAAAAAAAACATTTTCCTGGACACATCTTATCCGATTACAGTCGGACGCTGCAACGAGTGTGTGACTCTATTATTATATAATGGATAAACATTTTTAGACTAAAGACACACTGCTGTATAATATAATATGTACCTAGTTTAACCGTACAAATATTAGTCGGTGTTTATTTTAATTGATTATTGTTCGTCTAAAAGCTTTACAGTAGTTGCCGTACGCGGATGATAATAATATGCGCCGAGGGTGTTTATTTAGGCCTGCATGTGGTAACGATAATCTTTATTTTGAAATGGGTGTATTTCGGGTTTGTATGATATATATATATGTATACGTAGTACGTATATACGTACATAATAATAATATAATGCGTATTGCAAACGTTAAACGGACAAATGAGAAAAGGAATTATTTCTAAACTTAGACACGTACTACGCACATTATACGACATAGTGCATATTATATATATATATATTGTACATACTGTATACTGTACACACACACATATATATATACCGTACATATACTACACACCGTACCATTGCTTTGCATGTTAACGGACACAACATTTATATCGGTGTCGTAAAAATAACGAATAAAATTCAGCGCGGTGCGACAGTAAATGCGTTTTTTTTTCTCAAAGTCTGTAGAAACGCGCACGCACAGACATTTTTAAACGTATATATACACATATATGTACATCCCCATAATAGTACAGTAAAAACAAACGCGATGGGATTTGTCGTCGCGGTCATTGTGGAGGCCACTTTTTTCCGTTTTGATAAAATCGCTGCATATTGTTTTTGGCGAATCGATTTGAGTCTCGAAATGCGTTTAATGCGTTGCCGCCGAAATCGTTTAAGACTTTAACTGCAGTGGTTCGGCGGACCGGGCGACACGTCATTGCAGTCGTCATCGTCATCGTCGTATTAATGTCATTATTTTTATTTTATTTTATCGTGTGTATACGGGACTAGCCCTTTGAAAGAAAAAAATTAATAAGCATATACAGACTTAACATTAAACTATTACAATTATTATAGTTACACGTAGAATTTACAACAAGTTATGATTATAATATACATTGAGATTGATATAAATATGAATATTAACGATAAGGCGGGAAAGCATCCACATCGGCAAGAGATATAATTAATCTTGTAATTGCGGTTCATTCGCTAAATAATTAGAGGTGTAAGGAGTAATGTAAAAAAGAGTAACATTTCCTAGATTCCGTAGCACTCTGTAGTCGATTAGAATTAAGGTAAATCTACTTTTCCTGATGATAATCTATTTAAAAATTTAAACCCAAGAGTATGTCTTCGTATAACAAGGATATTCATATACTAAAAGGTTTAGAAATAATAAGGGTATAATCGTACGGTGGATGGTGTATGTGTGTAGCAGGGATCTTCAACCTTTTAAGACGGCGGGCCACCTATTATTATTTTTAAATCTCGCGGGCCGTACACAGTAACGTTTTATGATGATAAGCAAAAAATAAAATTCTCATTAATACATAGAAAAAATACACTCTATACTTAAAACATGTTCGCGGGCCGCATGTGGCCCGTGGGCTGTGGGCTATGAAGAACCCTGGTGTATAGTATAAATCCTGAGTAAATTTAAGAAAGCTTCTTTACACCATTTCAAACTGACGAGAGTTTCCTGGTGTAGGTATATGGTGATCCCAAAGAAGAGAGCCATACTCTAAAATTGGACGGACAAGCGTGCAAAAATTAATTTTTAAAGACAGACCTTATTGTTTAAAGCCATGGTATGCTAATCGTTTTATGAACCCAAGCATCTTGTATGCTTATTACAACATATCATAAAATAATATGTGGTCCAAAATCAAGACTGCAACTACTGTAGGACTTAAAACCTAAGTCAACTACATAGTTTCAACATATTATATTGTTTATACAGTTGCATGCGCATCGGATGAAGTGGGCCCGATAAGGAGTACGCGTAAAAAACATGAGTTTAAATATACAGTGCCCGTTTGTCTCGAGTCCATTATCATGATGGCATTATTCAATGGCGTACTCGAACAGTCTTGGTGGTGGTTGCGGTAGGTTGAGGGGGATAGGGAGTGTTTCGGTTTTAAAATCGATCATGGTATCTGCATGAGACTGATGAAAGAAAAACGGATTCCAAAATGTCAAAGAAATACACTTTTTAACATAAATATTATGTTTTTAGGCTGAATACAAGAAATAAGTTTTCTAACCGATTTTGAATAAGATTTTTGTTACCATGGTTATAACTGTATAACGTTGTGTTTATAAATGGTTGCCATTGGTTACATAAAATAAATATTTTTAAATGTTTTATAGACCTATATTACCTATAGTGGACATGCATACCTACTAAAGTTTGTTGTATTAAAGCTGATCTCAAAATAATATTCATATAAAAGAGGACCTATCCTCCATAGAAGTATGTGCACTTACTCAAATGGATTTATATATTTTCAGGCTTAGGGTAAGATCAACGCCCCAGAAGCGATGGGTGATTTTACAAAGAAATCAAAAACCGAAAATAATGTTAAAATTATAGGTCGCGCATAACGTAATTTATGTATTAATGTAAGTTTTATTCCTCAAAAGGACTTTTAACCAGAGCTAGCATTAGAATAAAAAAAAATCTTCTTATGTTATTTACAATCTAAACGTTTTTTCAATTTTTGCGTTTATCGTTCTTTAGAATTAAAATGTTATAAAAAATATACGCTTTTATTATTAAAAACAATATCTAACACGGATAAACAAATTCTTGGATTGTTGAAAATAAAGTACGTGGAATAAATATTTTTACGAAACCAATGTTATAACTTTTAAGTAAATGGATTTTTTAATAATTTCGTTATTTTATTTTATTTTTTTTTTTTTTGTTTATTGATATTTTATATATTTCGCTGTTTTGCGTTGTGTTTTGTTTAATGATAATATATTATATAATTAAATTATGTTAATCGTTATATTTTGTGATACTCAATAACAATTGTTTTTGTCAACGGTTTTCCGATATTTAATTACGTTTACAAATTCAATCGTTTTTCGTCATATATTTAAAACCTTATTGTATCATAACATTACTATAACGTTTGCAAGCACTGCTTTTTACATTTTCAACTGAAATGTCGAAGCATGTCGTACAAGACATCAATTATCGTCATGCTATGTAAATGTGCACAATTCACGTTTACCTTTATGTATCGTATGTGTTTTATATAAACAAATGTGGTAACATACGTACTCTAAACAGAATATATATATATATATATATTTAGGTAACTTGTATTCTCAGAAACGTAATCAGCGATAATCGTTTACATTGTTTGTACGGTTCAGTGGTTCGTACACATTTTGTGGCATGCGGAAATTCAATTATTTGAATATTTTTTTTTTACTGTCAACTTGATAAAACGAACCAATATAGCACGCGTGGGCATGAAAACAACATTTTTGAGTCCCGAGCCATGAATCTCGGTGCCATTATTGGATCTGGACCAGTCGAAACGCAAAGGACTCTGATTAAAAAAAGATGCTGAGGGATGAAAAATATTTTTTAAATAAAAAGGCGAACCCGACATGTACAGACACACACACACACATGCAACGAATCCCGAACGAAAAGTCCATTTTGAAAAAAGTCCGGACTCGTTTTTTCAACGTCCGGCAAAAAGTCCGAAAATACAAAATATTCTATTCACAATAGATTTAAATTCCAAAATGTAATTAATTTTCTAATACAATATTATATTTGATTACTGTTCCTCACACCTACCGTTGTACAGTTTACAAATATTATTAAAATGTATTTAGTCGATACAAACATCGATCACACTGCGGTAATAATTAGTAAACGATATACAAACATCGTTCACACTACAATAATAATAATTAGTCAATTACTATGTGCACTTGACAGTAATTGTAATTTTATAGGTTAAAAAAGAATAATCATCAAATACAATATTAGAAAATAAATAATGATTTTATATTTTCGGACGATAAAAACGTGCTGGGACCTTTTGTCCGACGTTAAAAAATTGGACTTTTTTTCAAAATGGACTTATCGGCCGACTACCCCACGAAGCCCACCGTACAGGTACGAAATCATAATAATAATAATAATAATTATTATTATTCCAACTATTACATACTATATTAACACGTCGTCGTTACGATATTATTATCGTGACGTTGTCCCCACGGGCGGCGGCCCCGAATTTGTGCAGCCGCGCACGCCGCAGAAAATCTCGTTGTTCAGCTAGCCTTCAGCAGCAGCAGCAGCAGCAGCAGCCGAAAACTATATTATTATACTGTTGGCGTACAACGGGGGAAAGGAAAAAAAACGGTGGCGGCGGCGGCGGAAAACACAATCCCGCCCGGGGTCAGAAAATCAATGGTCGGCCGGCGTCGGTTCCGATCGCCGGCGGTGGCCGACGCCCGAACGCCGCCGCCGCCGCCGCGCACCGGGGATCCTTTCGACCGGAATTCCACGCACACACCAGCACGCACGTTCGTTTCGACCGGTCGCTGTATAGTCGTCGCCGCCATCGCCGCCACCGCCGCCGCCGCCGCCGTTATTATTTGGAAATAATATTGTCCGCCGCGATCTGTCCCCGTTTTCCCCGAAGCAGTGCCTTCTTGCCCGCCGTCGTACGATCGCCGAGTCGTTGGATTTTCGCCGGTCAAACCGAATGCTCGAGCCCTCCCCTCGCCGGTCGCCCGTGCCAATTCCTAATAATAATATCGCGCGAATCGTCGTCGCCAGTAATAATACGACAATTACTAAATCGTATTACGATACGTGATAATTATAAATTATTTTTATGTGCACTCTCGTTTGTGGTCGTTTGTTTGTGTGTGTGTGCGTCGGCGTTAAGTTTTTTTGGAAAGCCATGCCGAGTGCCGGTAACGTCTCCACGCGCCCCGCGACAGGATTACGCTGGTAATATCGTGTCCCGAGAGGTGATATTACCACGAGACGCACACTACAACAGGTGAGTGCCCTTTTTCGAAAACGCATATAACTTTTCCGTTACCCATAAAGACGACGAGGGTGATCAGTCGATAGGATGGCCACTGTTTACATAGGTGCCTGGACTGCCGGATTTGTACCTGTCCTGGTACCTGTGTGTACCATCGGCCACTGCAAAAATCGTCTCTCGTCCTGTATTATAATATTAACAAATGTTTGTCCAACAAATAGAAAAACCCGTTTAAAATTGTTTTTATCGTGCGATTATTGCGATTTAATACAACCGCGCACATCAAAATTTTTGACTAATATTACACTTATAAGGTATCGGCACGTTTAGTGCACTGATCGGGGAGGGTACAACAACATTAAAATTATGTGAATAGAAATTATTACGATAATAGGCGCCAATTTTTGTACCCATATCATTGTCGTAAAAAATAAAAGACGGTTTAAAAATAACAATTCAAAGCGCCGCACCCTAACCGCCGTTTTTAGGGTCTGTTCAAACACCACAATAATAACATAATAGTATAACAAGGCGATAATGGGTTTTTCACCGAAGAAAATGGGCAGTCATCGTGCGCTCACGCACCCCCTCGTCGTATCCAGCTATTATGATGATAATAATAATAATAATAAATAATCAACGACACTGCGAAGTAAGTGATTTTTTCCTACGCCGACTAACGATTTTTCATTGTTAATAAATCGCATACCTGAACCCGTCGTCAAACGGACCTGTGTCCGGGTGTGTATATATGTTGACGGGAACATGTACGGATTTCTCTTGACAATCGTGAAATTTGGATCCGAAGCAGAACTCTTGCAAAACATAACATTTTAATATTATATTATTATTGATCGACATGGATAATATTTTCATTTCCTCCGCATCTACCTGCGTATTTCGCCGGCACAACAACAACAACCGGCCTTACCGGTCGACACAAAGGGGTCTTTTGAATTCAACTCTCTTTCTTTTTCTGTCTCTCTGTCTGTCTGTCTGTCTGTCTGTCTGTCTCTCTCTCTCTCTCTCTCTCTCTCTCTCTCTCTCTCTCTCTCTCTAACACACCCCTTCTCACCACAACGCCATCATGATGTACCTACACAATCAGAACAAATAGTTTGTTTCGGCCGAGTGCGTGTGCAATTTCAGATTACTTCATGGACCATTGCGTAACGACGTCATATATATTATATTATAGTTTCCAAAATCAAAAGACCACTGATATCCGAAACTATGTGGCAAGGTCGTACATTTTAATATGATAACGTATTACAGAGGGTAATCCTAGCCTTATCGCGTTACTGTGTATAAAGTGTCTAGTACACGATAAGCTAAGGTTTCGTACACTATTGAAATCAAACGACCTATAGTTTAATATTTTGTATTCATACTGTATTATTATAAATGTGTACACAAATATTTGTATTTTACTTAACCTAATCGCGTAGCACCTAATTTCTGTTAAACGAAAAAATCAATAATCAAAATTCTCTGAGGGGCATATCAGAATATTATTAATAATAGTACAGTATAGCAAAAAGTTTCCCAAAAAGACGTTACAATTACCTATTATAGTACGAATACTATACGAAATCGTTTTGATCGTAGTAAATTATATTATTATTATACTATGCATACGAGAAAATATATCGACAATGAGATTTTTGGGGCCCGTTTTCAGCTAGTCTGCGCACACGTCCATTATGTGCGAAAGCACTATAATATTAACATCGCAACCGCCGCCGCCGGTGATGAAGAAATTATATAAAACGTTGTTCGATAGAGTTCACACGGTGACAGACTTTTATTCTCGCTACTGCAGCCCATATAAATGCTAAACACGTTTTTACGGAGTTTCGAAATTGTGACAAGTATTGGGTTCGAACGGATTGTAGAATATAATAATAATAATAATAGAATGTAGGAAGAGAAGATGACACTATGTTGATATTGTGTGTAGTACGACTATTATATTATATATGTGTAGCACACGTCCGATTGCCGCTTCACGTCTTGCAAAATATGTATTTCTTCACAGAGAAAAAAAACCGTATGCCTATTATAGTCTATATACAAGCAATAGACTTCATTCCGGCGGCGGCCTGAATCCGAACAATAGATGCTTGTTCTACCTCGTGTATAGGGTATATACGATGATTTATAAAATAATATAATGACAATAATAGTGTATAATAATAATAATATAATAGACAGTAAACACACACTTTTATCGTTTTTAATTGTGCGCACGTCTTGTTAATATTCTTTTAAATTATATTCATATTAATAATATTATGTGTTACCTATATATTGTAATTTATAATTATTTAGTCGTGCCGCAATGTGTAAGCAGGTACTTAATAGCAATGCCTCGATGGGCCGTCCGTCGACACGACCTGCAGCAGGGTTCCGATTTCACATTAAACCGTCGACGGGGATTTAGTTAAATTTTTAAAACGTTACTTAATAATTATTTCCATTCCATTAAGTAGACGTTTTAATTACACGGCTTGGTGCAACAGATGCAAATAACTTCCCTCCACTGATTCACCCGCGTTCAGTCATGAGTCGGCCGCATCCTTCTCGCCGCCGGTGTTGGGGCAATTCGTTTTCACTAGCGCAGTTTGCCATTACCTATACGACTACGGGAAATAGCGATGATCCGAATTAATTATTCTTGACGATGTTTTTTCTCCTCACCGCTTTTATTGTTATTTTCCTCATATGATTTCTCTTTTTCGCCGATTTTCCACGTTTTCATCAAGAAATAAAAGTCATAACACCGTCGCGATATGCCGGCAATATGATTTTGACTATTTCGGGCGGCGTGACTAAAAATCGTATATTATATCATGAGTCAGCTATACGGAAATATTATAATAATAATAACAACAACAAGTCTGGACGTCGCGAGACGGAGACTGCGGAAACGAAGAGAGAGAGAGAGAGAGAGAGAGAGAGAGAGAGAGAGAGAGAGAGAGAGAGAGAGAGAGAGAGAGAGTGATAAAGAGAATACGAAAAAATCACGACTCTTTGGCATATATGAGCACGCGAAAGGCTTGAGAAAATGAAAAAAATTATATTTTATCATTTAATCTACGCGGCGGCTAGAATTCGGCGGACCGATGTGACGGGATGAGGGGAGGGGCACGGAGGAGTAGCGTGCTCCAGCGCGCGGATTACTGAACTTAATCAAGAACAAAGCTTTCAACCTGTCACAAAGTTTGAACAAGAGAGATATAAATCCGTCTAAACCCCGGTTTTAGACTAACGAGGGCCAGCCGAATACGGCTTGCGCGCGGGCTGTGTCGGCGCGTGCGCGTGCGCGAACGAGCTTTGGCCGCGGCGAGCATTTTAAATATGTTAATCGTCCGGTACGTGTCAATTATTCTGCTCCGACAATACACGCATAGCAATTTGTCAAAAGCTTAAGTACATACGCGTTCGCGCTTTTGTGCGAGCTTTTGCCTGTGTGTGTGCGCGCCGCGGTGCAAGCTCTGCGCGCAAAGGACGACCGCGCGTGATACACATACGCACAGGGTGATTCGAAATTCGTGTTACAGCGACCACTTTATATGGATTCAAAACAGAGACAAACGTATGATGCGAAAGTTTTTTTGATTTATACATTTTCTGATTTTTTTATACAATATCTTAGGTGGGTTTCGGTCGACTTTAGTAATTTATAAAAACTTTAAATATCTCTCGAGCATAGATAGTTTTGCGATAGTTTAGTGTTCGAATTGTAGTTCGAACACTAAAACGTATTAAAATGTATATGTCTTCATATTATTATGTTTGTGTATAGGTTCTCGTTTGATTTTCTTGAGACGACCTCCTAAAACCCCTCCCTAATGTATCGTAACATTTTTTAGACGTTTCTATAAATCAAAAAACCCTCGTACCGTCATACGTTTTTCTGTGTTTTCAATATTTATGCGATCAAATGCCGCTGTGGCATACATTTTAAATCACCCTGTACCATAGTGCTCCTCCCGCGTGTTTATAATATTATCTATAATATATATATATATATACATACATACATAGGACCTTTGTCGATATAATACGAATGTGTATACATAATAATAATATTATGTATAATATACGCACACATTATGTACACACATAAGCGCACCTAATATCGGCTGGTGGGGGCCCTTGCATGCAAATGCCCCGAACAAAAGCACAATGTGTGTATGTGTGTGTGTGTGTGTGTGTGAGGGCGTTTTACCTGGGTTATAACTAAAACTGTTGGGACCAGAGAAACGGCTGTTGCCGAGCAACACGCCGCCGCACGCCAGAGTTTTGGCATTGATTAGCTTCACCTGCTTTTACCACTCTTGTACTCGTCCACCTCCACCCACCTACCTATACATCTCGTTCCTGTGCGCTAATCATTTTTCTTTTTACCACCCGCAAGTTTCCACTGTGAAAAACGTTTATGTTTTTATAATTACGCGTATATACATATATACGCGCACACTGTTTTAATATTATAACTATATAGGTAGGGCAATATACGACACGTGCACAATAAAATATTATAATAATAATGATGAAAAAAAGGTTCGTGAAAATCGATTAAATGCATTTTCCGTGTACACGCGCATAAAATAAAATACAAATTTATACTACTCGGCTCCGAAATTGCCGTAGACTATATATTCGTGTTATCGCCACGATCACTGAGCCCTTCGGACGGCACTGTTACGGGATCTGTGCATCGCATTATTTTCCACTTCCTAGAAAAAATATTTTCATAAACTCATATTATTACATTAAACGCGTTATCGTACGAAATCTGGACGCGCATATTATTATTATAACGTCATAAATTTTGTTTTACAGTAATAATTTCACTCTCTTCTAAAAATTATTATTATCTAGAAATATTGTGTATGCGACGAGTATTATTTGTACACGATCAAAATTCAAATTTAAATGTTTTATAAAATATGACACTTTTTATGCGTACACGCCCGAGAAGGAAACAAATGACGCATTTTGAATTCACGGCGTCGTCACGGTTGGAGTGCAGCGCGTCTTTTTGACGATAAGAGGCATTTCTTCATTCCGTCCGTTTTTCATGTTTTATCAAATTTCTAGCGCCAAGGTACAATGGCAATTTATTAGTAAACATGTCGTGCTCTATTTCATTCGTTCTTTTTTCGCTGCGCAATGGCGGAAAATTCGAATTCGCCTCTATCTGTTATTATAGACTAAGATATATTTTAAAATTAAATTTAAATTATTAATTTTTACAATAAATTATATATGCTGTATATGCTCGTATGTATATAATATATGATACAAAGCATAAAGGATACACTGAATTACATACTATTATTATAATTTATTACTATATATAGCAGGTAGTATTCAAATGTCATCAATTAAATGTTTTTTCTAGATAAAAAACGTTTGTATAGGTACCTAATTAATGAGAAAACAACAGTACCTACATTTTAGCATCTTCTTCATCATCTAACGTCATTATTATATTGTTTTCTTCTTTTTTTATTTTTACTGAAAAATTGGAGACTCTTTGAAAGAGGACTTTGTGAGAGCTATGAAAACAATATTTTTCTACTATTTTATTTGTAACCTTCACTTATTGCCTATAAACTATAACAATATACTAATATATATAATTATACGGAGAAGTATTAAAGGGAGTTATCTCAATGCGGAATTCAATCTGTTTCGCGATTAAAGATTATTTAATTTTTTTTTCATTTTATTGAAAAGAAAAGAAAGGCTTTAACATCTAAAGTTATTAGCCTTGTGTACATGTTAAATTGCCTGTGTGTGTGTTACATTAATAATTAAATTTAAAAGGTACAAGTTTATGGATGATATGTATACACGATTTATGGATCTTTGACCAATATGTATATATTGGTCAAAGGTTGTTTACAGTATAATATTTTATAAGAGAGTTTAAGATTTTTATGGAGTCGTTTTCTTCTAAGTTGTCTGATATTTATTGAGTGTTTCGAATGTTTTGAAGATCTAGGCAATTTTGGACAATGTGTTGGATAGTTGGAAGTCTTCTTAGCATTTATTGCATATGGATGATGGATCTTTACTGATTAAGAATGCGTAGTTCAAAAATAATGTCACTTCTTGTCGTCTGTTTGAGTTTTATATTTAATTGATTTAAATGGCAAAATAATATAGGATACAAACCATGATATACATATCTCGTATTATCACGGTTCGTGCAAAAACTGCAATAATACGACGTATTTACATCTATATAATATTATCTTACATTTTTATCATATCTACGAATGTAACGTTCTTGGTCAAAACAATATTTAAAACTCAAATGCACATATTATCGTCACAATGCAAAGAAAATATACTATTTTATTATATTATGCAACAAGACTGAGAACAAAACCTCCCAAAGCGGATGGTTTGAGTTTCAACTTCCAACAGCGTACGTTGTAATATTACCTCTAGACGCCAGCTATATAACAACACGTGTCATAATAATATTATACATTAATATTCGTATAATAATAAACAATTTTTCCGAATCCATCAATATTAGATTTTATCGCGTATTATACGGATTACAAAATATTGTGACGCACACACAAACGATGATACAGATAATAAACTGAAAAAAAATACGCATACCCGACACGCCACAACACAAAAACATTTAAAAATATAATATGAAAACAAATAATGCCCTTCTCTACGTGTTATTATAAGTACAGTGGAACTTCGATAAGTCGAAATTCAAGGGAAATCAAATTTTTTCCAATTATTGAAGTTTTCGACTTACTGAGGTGAATAATTTACTAAAGTTTTTGCACGGAAACGAAATTTATTTTGACTTATCAAGGTTTTCGATTTATTTAGGTTCGACTTATCGAGGTTCCACTGTATGTACAAATAATATTAATAATTAATATTATTATTTATAATAAAAATATTAATAATTTATATTAATAATATAAATGTGATTCGGTTAGGCATTAAGAGAGAATAGGAGAAGCGGTACATTAGTTATTCTAGACTATCAATAATGATGATCCAAAGTTGCGATAATTGTATAATTTATTTCAATTTGAAAAAAAAAATAATAATAGAATCGAATTTAGACGATACGAGATGAAAATTAAACAAGGATAACAACAGATTTGGTACAAAGATTATGACGTTTCTTTTACACTGCAATATTCTGGTTCACATCTCGATGTGACGGTTACTTTTTATGGGTCCCTTGTTTTTGTTTATATTGAAATATTATTTTCACAAGAGGCGTCATATACTGGAAAATCGAATTCGAACGTATTGTGCAAACAGAACATAATAATGATATAATAATAAACGTCAACTAGCTCTCTATCACACGTCACATAGGTGAACGACTGACGTACATGCACGTTCCATTTAACGTGATCAATTCAAATACCTATACGCTGCAGACATTTTGGCTAGGTAATCGATTTTCAAAATTTGGGATTTGACCTGAATAATTTCGAAATCTGTATAGGTACACTTGCTGTAAGAGACTCCATAGCAGCAACTGTAAATTTTCGAGAAAACTCGTTCGGGAAATCCTTTAAAATCCTGTATAGGAAATCGCCGACAAAAATAATATGTCATTCGCTCCGCGAAATCTTTTTCGTCAAACCTTTCATCAAAACGAAAACCGCGTCGACACAGCACAGCAGCAGCACGGCCGGCTCGAGATGAAAGAATAAGAGTAAAAGTGGAGAACTGCTGCAGAGGATGTACAGCAGCGAAGAGACGTTTCTCACTGCGATTTCCGCGTCGTCGTTCTGCGGGCTGACAGGTACCTAAAGAAATGTATATTACGACGGTATAATAATATACCGCGACCGTGGTAGTACAGTGCGCGTTTCGGGGTCGATCATCGCGGTGAATGATATACAATATAGTATAATGTCGTAATATTATAAATCGCGGGCAGATGCGAGATCGGAGAAAACTGTGACCGATCGCGGTGGCGGGGAAAACGGACGCGGACGTACTGCGTGACGACGACTGTTAAGACCGTTTTTCGCGTTTCGTATTGTGAAGAAAATTATGCAAGACGACTTCGATTGGGTACCTCTCTATTATAATATTATACTTGTAATGATTTTACTCGGCAGTGGCGACGAAATCTTTAAAAAAAAAAAAAAATACGAAAAATCGTTGTGCGTGTGTGTGTACGCCGCAGCGGCGGCGGCGCCCGACTGTGGTTCCGCGATACCCGTCTCCGCGAATATAGGTTCACCGACCTACGGCCGCGCGCGTCCGGCCGTTATTATTATTATCATTGTTGCCATTATAATATACCGCGGTAACCGGTGGGCGTCGTCATGCGACCGGCCGGGAACGCGGTACCTGGCCGCCACTGAATCGGAAGAAAAAAAATTATGTTTTTTTTTTTTTTTACACGAGAGTTTTATTGGAGACGGAGGCTTACGGACACCGTTTTTTAGCTGGTCGCGTATCTGCGTAAACGATAACCTCCTGGCACGCGTAATAAATAATGCGTACAACACAATATATAATATCAACCAAGCAATTAATAACCGATAGAAGAAAAATCGAAAAATTATAAATTCATAACTACGCTCGATTGAATATCAGTTTATATTGAATTATATAGTCTGTATTGACTATTTTGAATTTTCACAATTTATATCGAAATATATTATTACCTACATTTCTAATTCGATTTCACTATTGCATATTCATATAAAGGCATGATATAATAATCCACTTAATAGTGATATCAAATAGTCATCTGGTTACGATTTCAACTATCTGATGATAAATCACTATAATATAAGCCCCCCTATACCAACTAAATTGTACTGCCTACTAAAATACAAAAAATAAAACCGTTAATCTTTGTTTAAAAAAAAAAAAGTCGCGATTATTAACTTAAATATGCGGTGTGCTGTTAATATCGTTATCGATACCTTCAATTATTGTTTAATGCTTTATAGCTACTTGCATTCTAATACGTATATTATTATCATGTCAATAAATAATGTAACATTATACTTTATTAACATGCTTCTTAAAATTTCCGTTTGAAAACGATATTTAAATAAAAAAATAATTATAATTTATTATTAACAATTTCCAGTTTGCGTATTATTATTATGGATGTTATTAATTTTGAATTTCGGTTGAAAAAAAAATTGTATATATTATTTTCTTCCCTGTTATTACTGAACAACAACAATAATTACAGTATTATTTTTATTTTTGAACAAAAGTGGGAGGGGTGTTTGGAACTTCAGACACCCGACGGTGGCCCGCGTGTAGTTCTACATGATCGGTATAAAGATATTATGTGCTTAATATAGTTATATAGCTTATTATTATTATTTTATATAGCTTATTATAGTCCGCGGCGTTCTGTGACGAATAACTTGACTTAGCCTATAACATTATTATTATACAGATAACGCGATAATGACACTCGTCTTCGGTCGGGTATAAATGAATAATATGCATAATATAGGTAATACAATGAATAACATACACCCACATGCCTTTACGGTGTCCGTGATGTCGGCGACAATTCGGGGTTCAAAAACGGTCGACAAAATAATAATATTGACTTTCTGCGACCGGTCCTCTCCGTGGTCTCCTCGCCGTGCGGTTAAACGGGCGGCGGCTGGCCGTTATACACATACAAAGGGTTTGCGTCTCGGCGAGGGGGTCGACAGACTCTTTGTCGGTCCGGTGGCTGCGTCCGTACACCCACACGCACCCACACACCCACCCAAACTCGCACATTCGTACGCAAACACGTATATAGTAAATAGTAATATACTCTGGTGCGGGTACACTCGTAATCCAGCTATATTGGAATAACTGCGCGGGCCTGCAACTTTCGGGTGTCTTAAAGCCTATATATATATATTATATACCTAACTCAAATAATATTATGTCCGCGGTGGAACTTTAAGCTTTTGCACACAATGCGGCGCAGGGGTCTCTAAACTATGGCCCGCGGGCCAGATGCGGCCCGCGAACAGTCTTAACCGTCCCTAACCTAGAGGAGACGTTAAATATAATCTAAAAATACGTGTAACTATATTTAGTTGAATACTTTATTTGAGTGCACATCTGCAACAGTTATTTTATAAAGTATTTAGTACACTTAAGTATTTTATGTAAAATTTTGCATCAAAAATATATTCTAATATTAATAATATTTCCATAAATTGAAAATTATATACGTCTATACACTTTTGGAATTTTAGATATTTTTATGGCCTTTGAATTTAAAAAGTTTGGAGAACCCTGCATTGCGTTGGTTTTGACGTGCTTTTGCCTACATTTGCATACAGCACTTACACACGACCCTCACAGCCTGTAAACATTGTATAATATTATAATTATGTATCTACTCGAGAATGGCGGCATAACCGCCGTAAGTCCATATTATCACGTTGAGGATAGTATAGTCATCAATTATTCCAGCGGTCGCGAGTGGTAAGCGGTTTGGTTTCTCACGCGATAATAATATTATCTCGTACCTATGTATATAGGCATTTAAGCGGATATTGTAATAAATCGTGTCCGACCGACGGTCGATTCGATGAGGCCAAACAGACCGCATATACGACTCAATAAAATAATAATAATATCGTATATGATAATAATATGTTTTTGACCGACCGCGGGGGGTTGATTTTTTTCCCGAAAAACATTATCGAATTTGCCTCGGCCGCTGCTAGGCGACTGAAGGTGCGGTACGCCGAGAACTCCATGAGGAGGATTCGTCGTCCGTTCGGGCACTTAATGTACAATATATATATATATATGTATTGTAGTCGAGCGCAATAAAAGTCGTGCGTGGGTCATAAAAGGGAAAAATCCGAGTGGACGGTGAGGAGAAGAGGTCGGACGACGTTTATTATCGGGTCGTGTCTCCCCCCCCCCCCATGTGGGCCAGGGGCGAGTGGTACTCCTCTGTCGTCGTGCAGTCGGGTTGAATGAAAATTTATGGGGCGCGCACAACGGAATTTCAGTCGGTCGGCGGCGGCGATGGTGGCGTCGGAGGGTTGCAGCGGTTTCGGGTCCTCGCGTCCCGCCGAATGTTTCTCCTTTAATGAGCGGCCACGCCCGGCACGGGGGGTGAGTGACGATGTCAGTGGGGTGGTGGTGGCGGTGGTGGTAGTAGTGATGTCGGTGATGGTGGTATCACAGTGTTACCAACTACACCGAGTTATGAAGACCGGTGCCGTTGGTACTGCGCGCCTCCTCCGCTGCCGCGCGGCGTTCGTTTATCCACATGCACGTAACTGCCAAAGTACACATACCTTCCCCTATTTTATGCATATATTTACATACTGTATACTAGTTTAATTAAACCATATCGTGTGTGTGCTCTCCCCCCCCCTTCCAAACACATCATCGTTAAAGAAATTCTGCAGTTCGCATGTAATATACGTTTACAAGCAAAAATATTCCCAGATCTTTTAAACTAAAATAGCACATATCTATATATACAAGTATTACGTATATTTTAGTCGTTTAAATAAGACGACTGGTGTTCGTCGATATAGTATATACGAGGTATTGTTCGGTCGAGCCTGAGTAGGTAATTTAAAAAATAAAACTAGATTAAAAAATCGCAGGAAGTTTACAACAGTTTATAACCGTAAACAGAAATATTTTAGATTTCTTATGTTAAATAACCTATAGTACCATTAATGACCATGTGTGTGTAAAAATGTCATACTTTAGCAAATAATAATAACGAACGTCAAATAAATGTTCTCATAATTTTAATGACTTTCTGTCGGCCAGAAACGAGTCGAACATAATATTCTGTCATTATTATATTTTCTCGGTTTCTGTCGTATCTGATACCGCTTAACGCACTTATTGTTGAGGCAAAGAAGCACCAATTATTCTCATGGAAATATGTATATAATATAATACAATATCAAATATTCGACGATGTTTTTAATTTTGTAAGTGGTGGATTAATAATATAATATATGCAATTATAAATCCAGGAATTTTGTACACATTCCAAAACACCTTGGGAATTTATTTAGGAACTTATTATTTATAAGGTGGACATTGAAAACGCGTATCCGTTTGCTTGTGAACCTATGCATGTGCAAAACTGTTAACCTGAAAAATCGTTAAACTTAAAATACATTAAGTAAATAAGAAGTAGTGACCCAAATAATTATATGCGTATACTATGAAATATACGAATGCTGTACGTAAATTTAACTATTTAAAAAAAATAATATACAAGTACGAGCACCCTTTTATAAATTACAATTCAAACGCACTACTTCTTCTTCTATTTTAAATTATATAATATGTGAGATTAATTTAGAGAGGTATTACTTAATACTTAGATGTAAGAAAAAAATGTCAACTCGTATTTTATATACAATGTAATTTTGTTAAAGCAATAAGTTGTAACCTAATGAAGGTTATATCATTCAAAGGTTATTCAATGAATTCACTATTTTAACAAAAATACTGTGCGAATTTTTCACCCTTGTACTGAATTTTTGATTAGAGTAAAAATAAAAAAGAAACTCCTTAATAATAATAATAATAATAATAATAATTGGAAAAAAATAAACGTCGATTGTACAAATCGTTGTTGTACATAAATAGGTAGTAATATGTAATAGATTTGTATACAAGTATTACGAATATTATAGTGAACTTGCATAGTAAGTAATCATTTTATTGATATAATAAATGTTTGACTATTGTCTACACGTTTAAAGACATGCAAAAAATCCACACGATTCGCCTGCATAATATTATTATTATTGTCGCTGTTGCAATAATATGTTACTGTCGTCGATTTACAAAATAAATAACACTATATTAAATAATGTGTGGGGAGTATTATAGAAAAATAAAAAGTTATTGTTCGCGCATATTATTGTAATCGTTTTTCCCGAACGGAAACTGTGGTATCGGAAAATGCCATAGTACCCCCTTTATAAATGATAATTTATATTATTATTAATATGTAATGTGTAATATTCCATGTTAATTCGTGTCGCTTTTATTTCTGCAGAGACTTCCGATACCATCCCTCCCCTACAACCCGAATACAGAAGGGAAGGTTTTCCCGTTTTCTCATATTATAAAGCTGATGTACGGTGGAAAATTCTATGGTCTACCTCATAAGCCTGCAGTGTAAGCAACAACAACAATAATAACAATAATAATAATAATAATAATAATGTATGTGACTGCTAATTATTTTTCGGTCAGATTTTCAGTACACATACACGTGTATGGGCAAGTTAATGAAAATTATTAACTCAAATGAAGTTAAGTTAAGAGAACACGAGATCGATGAGCTAGAAGTTAACAGTTAACAAATCATAAATTTAACTCGATAAGTTAAAAGTTAATATGAAAAAAAATATTAACTTGATTCAGTTTAAAAAAAGTTACGTACTTTTTAAAATTAGCATGTTGACGAGTAGCTGCATTACTAAATTATAATAAACAATTCATCATGATAAACAGTGATTATACATATTTTACTTTACATGATTATTAAATGTTTAAACTATACACATCTCAATTAATAATTTAACAAATATTAATTTTTATATCAAATAAAAATTTAAGGTCGTATAGTATTAAAACAATACGATTTGTAGTTTATAATTTAAATAAAATAATAAAATTTATATAAAAATAAATGATATAAATGATTTTACTAGATATTAATTATTATAGTATTGGATTATTTTTATATAAATATTTATATATAAAACAATAAAAACGAATAATTTCATAATATTTTAAATTTGATAGATTAGTTTTAAATCAACTGAGAAAAGCTAAGTTAATTCAACTGTCAATTAAACTAGTTGACTTCATAAGTTGATTAGAAAATTAACTATATAACTAGTTAAGTTTAAAAGTTAAAACAAAATTATCTTTTTAACCAGTTAATAGACCATCTTTGAGACGTGCATATAAAGTAAAATATATTATCGTTGTAAAACTGTATAGTGTATTTAACATAATATTAATATTACCAATAGGTACGAATAATATCATAAATCAATAAATAATGACTTTGGTTTGGACTGACGCGTTATGTTGAATAAACCGATTTTTACAACCCCTGTAGTTTTCGTATAAGTAGTATATAATATAATATTATACAGAAATATAACGACGACGATGATAGACTCGATATTAACCGCGTGAGGGTAAAAAATTATACCGAAATATTGGCGTATAAAGGTATTATATACATACATATACATATACATATATACACACACACACAAATATATATATATGCATATTGGTATTATATAATATAATATGTGGTTATTTCACACACGATCATTTATTTTGTTGATATACCACATGACATGTGTTGTGAAAACCGTTATATTTCCACTGGAGAATTAATGAAGCGCAACGACTTCGTTCGGTGTCTGCGGTATATTGAAAAAATCGTGTAAACGCGAGTGAAGAGAAGTATGATAAAGGTACCTATTGTTTTTATATCTAATGCCTACAGCCTGTATACCATCACCCACAAGTGGAGAACATAATAATATTATGTAATTTTAACTAAAAAATTTAATTATATTTGTCGTTTTGAAAAAAAAAAATATTAACCCTGCATGTATTGTATAAAATAATAAACTCATGCGACCATTTTGAGTCTTACAATATAATTATTTACCAATATACCTCATAAATCATAACACCTACATCATAATATATTGTGTTTATACAGTGATCGTTTGCACACGCTTATCCGGTATAGAAAATTTACTATGGGTACTATATACACGAGGAAGTATACGTATAGAGCATATAATACGAATAGTACAAAGTAGTAATAGATATGAGCAAATATAGCAGAAAATCTAAACATATATATCTATTTGACCATCTTTAAGCATAACGTTTAATGCAAGCAAATAAAAAACATGCACTTTATATAATATTATCTTTACGTCATCGTCAGTTTTGCTTTATACATGTTTAATATAAAGTTCTCATTAGACTTAGTGTTTATCTTAAATCCCAACACACCGTGAGACTTATCGCGATGAAATAAATCACTGTTTTCCTTTAGTATATGGGCAAAAACCTACAAATATACAACACTAACAACATTATTTAATAAATAATTATTATAAAATATCAGGTGGCTAGAAAAGTATAATTTTGAGTTTTACATTTTTATTGAACGTGCTTGAGATAGTGTGTTTTAAATATTACCATGGTACGATGAAACTTAAATTTAACTAAATATGAGAAAATATATAGAAGACTTGACAAACGATAGTCCTGCGGAATTTCCAATTTTTAACAGGTATTTTGGTCTATATATATAAAATATATAGCTGGTCTAAACTATATATTTAAGTAGTATACAAATTTAACGTAATAAAATAATGACAAATACGCATGCAAATAGTCTAAATCTATACCTCGTAAATGCGACAAAACGTGTACACACGCTGTTCATATTTAAATATTTTGCAACGCAAATACAATAAAAAATAAATAGAGGGTTACAATAATGTGTCTAAGGCACCTTAGTAGGCGTGTGGCGAGAATTGTTCACGTTGTAAACCTTGAAAGTTTTTTTTTTTTTTTTTAATATTTCAATTGTATCATCCCGTGGTCGAGGGAATTTTGAAGGGCTTGGTAATTTTAAGTGCGCGCGCGATGATGAATGCAAACGGGAAGAGAAAAGAGCTATATAGAAGGCATATATGTATATAATATGTCTATTATACGCGTTTTAAAAATACAAAACAACGGGAAAATAAAAAAAAAAAAACGTGAAAAATATAATATTATATTATATACATATAATATTATAGACAAACGCGCACGCGCACACTCTAACTCGCCCACACACAATCAGGAACGTCAGGGCATCAATTAAGTCAGTTAATTCAAAGGAATGCAGAAAAAGAATGGAAAAAAAATTTGATACACACACACACACACACACACACACACACACACACACATTACATAACACCACAGTAGGTCCACTCGCATTTTGTTTTATCCGTAATGTAATTACTGCAAAGGTTTTTTTCGTCTACTGAATTAAAACCTCCGGTTTCCCCATAATGTTCGTGCAGAAGAAAGAAAAAAAAATAACGAAACTTTGGGTTGATTATTTTACAAATTAAAAAGGCCTCCCACCTGGTTTTTAATTTAATTATCATTATTTTAATTTACACTCATTTTTTTTTTTTTTTTAATGATGTAACCGATTCGTTTGACATTTTTTAAAAAACATAAGCTCATCAGAAGCAGAATAACATCCGTTAATAAATCTTATACGCACGTGTGATTATATATTAATGATTTTAAAGCTTTTAATTACTATATAATTACGTACGAATTGTTATGAATTTAAAAACTAAAAACATCCATTTTTATTTTTCAGAAATCACATTTTCAAACTATTTATCGTATTCGCGTTTACCTTATTCCATACACATTTTCTAAAACCTATATTCAATAATAATATTGTATTACTGGCGCAGCACACATCAAATCGCCATGAATAAATTCGAAGTACAATTTTACACTCCAATTCAGTGAAAACGAGTTTAAAAACAATCAACACACATACATATTATACATAAAACTATACATATACTAATATAATATATATGCTTATGAAATGTTAAATAGAACACATAATATAAACAGAAAATAAGTTTCATTGCGCCACTGATATGCATGTCGACGTTATTCATATTAGATAAACCATTGAAATGATAGGTAATAATTGTTCATTTTATATCCACAAGTATAGAAATATAAAAGTGTCAAAAACCATACTATACCAAATTTAATATTATATTATATTATTAACTAATCGTCGAGAAACTAAAAACATATTTCACTGTAGCCTGCAGTTAAGTTAGTAGGCATATATCGTTATGTGTTTTTATTATATTTTTTTCTAAATTTTAAGCATCGCGCGTCGGTAATAAAAATGTAGGAACGTATAAATAAATATACATAATGTTTAAATGTACCACGAATGTATTACCTAGGTACGTACGATATACCATATTGTGTTTAATATTATAATATGTACAAAGTCTCACGACACGCCAACGTATAGTGATGATGATGACGACGACGTGTGGTAGAGACTTATAATAAACTGTTAAGGCCGTTCTGGTCTAATGGTCGTGTTCGTCGTCGTCGACATAGTATTATATATATATATATATATAAAAAAAAAGAGTTTGTTATTTAAAAAAAAATATTATCGTAGTAGGACGTGGGTGGGCTCGATTCGTGTTCAGCATTGGGGCTATAATATTATTATACAGTGTCCAAGGCGAAGACGGTTGCGCAGGTATCATCGTCATCAATCGAAGACGAAGCAGGACCGCGTGAGTTTTGTGGCTGGATTTTAACGGATACCTGGTATTTGGTATTAATTCAAGGCTGGGCATATTAAGGAGTTGAACATTAAAATTAAATTAAGACGTTTAGTCGATATTAACTGAGTTAATATAATAACTCGTTACTTTTTTTTTGGAAACTAATTTTCAACTTAATAAGTCACATTGTTAACATACACATAACATATTAACTTCGAGTTCATTTTATACAGATTTATTAAAATTAAGTTAAACTTTAAATTTTATAATAACCATTAATTTATAATTTTATTGGTTTGAGAATTAGTATTAGATATTAAAGATATGCCTAAGATTATATACAAGAAACATTGAAAAAATCCTCAAAAAGAGATATCTCAAATATTGGAGTAAAAAATGGCTGAATAGTTAACTAGCCACCTTAAAATCCTCTGTAAATACTCCTATGTCTTCAATACATGTGCACGGAACTACGAGCTTGAATAATTTCTAAATTCATCAACATTTTGTGGGCAGTCTTTTTTTCTTACCATTCGAAAGTTATTGAAATTGTAATTCAGTTAATTTTAACTTAATTAATTTTTTTATTCTTTAATTTTTAACTTAACAAAATTATAAAATAAACTGCAAATTAACTTATTTATCTTATGTTAACTCAACTTATCCAGTTGAAAAAACCGTGAACTTGCCCATCTTTGGGCATTATAATAATATCCATCACATATCGCATCGGTCTCTTTAACCCTGATGCTCGTCGAATCGTCGAAAAAACGTATTATAAACTTCCAAAACCATAAATAAATAATATCAAATTATAGAGGACATACATCTCATAATATTATATAGTCTGGTTCCGAAGAATAACAACCACGGTGTTCAGTAGACAAATATGTCTCTAATGTCTCAAGCTAAATACCATCAAGATGGATGGCAAAATGTTGCAGTGTCTGCGTGTCGGATTAAAAATTTCAATCGATTGTTTTGGACCATAGAAAAGAGTTTATTATGTTTTTTGTCGGGCCAACGTGTCAATATGAAATTAACAATTAATAAAGCATATAAATTATTGTCTTTTAACGCCGAAACCGCAGCTTACAAAGTTCCAACTGCAGGCTCACCAAACAAGTCGAAACATTATACTTGATGCCTTTGGTATTATTATACGATAGTTACACTATTTCGGTTTTCATAAAATAATTTCCAACTGTCACTTTGAGTGAATTTTAATTTTTTTTTTTTTAACATCTTTAATATTATACATAAAATGTTGGTATTTTCTTTAGTTAAATCCTCAATTTTCTAGTCAAATATTTTAGTGTATACAAATAATAACTATTAATATAATACTTATACTCGCCCAAGAAGTATGTAAGCTGATGAACGATCAGTGCCAACGATAACATGTAAGCTATATGAAACAATAACAATATTTTAACCAAGACCATATATAATTTCAACACATAAAATGCAGTTCTTATTATTAACCAAAAAAAGTTACAGAAATTGATTCATATTTAGTATTTACTCAGTAATTTACTAGTTTCTCTTTGTTGGCTGATGATCATATACATAATAATAATCATAATATATGGAAAATCATAAACAATAAATAATTATACAAATATATTTTCATTAGTATTTTTTTTTTTTTAACTAGATTTTAATATTATATTTGGATAGTTTAATTTTAAATATTTTACGTTTGGGTGCATAAAGGCGTTTGTGAGTCACTGAGTAGAAAAGACGATCTATTTTACAGTTAGCACGTCATATTCATATAAATTGGTTGATTTATTGATATATTTTTTGTAGAATTTGACTGGTAAAATTATTTTCATTATTATTTAAAATCGGGACGTTAAGACGCATGGTTTTATTCTAATATTATTATTATTCATTAGACGCGTTCGACTCGCGTACATATATTTTATATCGAAGTTTCCAAATAGTTTTCGAACTTAAATAACATCTCATGAAGCTTGAATAAATATAATATTTAAGTAGAGTTTTTTATGATTTAATTGTTTTTTTATTAAAAGAAACAAAGTTCAAATTGTACATAATATTAAATATGTGTATTGGATGATAACGAAGACACAATCACTTACACGACCTACCTCGAAGCAAACCAAATACATGTATTATATAAGCTGGGTTCAATTATATAGTTACAAAATACGAATCGTCGAACGATTAGTTACACGACGTGTGCGATGGACCGGTCTGATCAAAGAAATAGTCCAATAAACATATATATTATATATGCGTGTGTGTGTGTGTGTGTGTATCGGCTTAACTAAAACACATTTCACATATAGGCGATGCTTTTTCTTAATAAAACAAAATTCGATTACAATTCTGAAGTATAATACGCGGCAAGTGAAATATTTTATTATGTGATCTCAACAGTTGGGACGACGAAAACTATCGAAGAAATCAATATATTAGCCTATAGCAGTGGTGCGCTTTTGTTGAACCAAATTTAGCCATGGTGTCCTGCCGTCACGAGGAACACGACAAAAATAAACACTAGTTCTCGTTATTAACCGATTTTAATAATTTTATTTAACATATTATTTTAAACGAGTTATGAAATTATATTTAAAAATAAAGAAAACAAATATTATAAGACAGATAAACCACATTAAAAGTGAAAAATAAATATGACGATGAAGCCCGCGATATACTGCAGAGTGTGCTGAGTAATTATATATATATATACATAAAACAATTTGTTGTTTTTTTAACTACAATAAATTTCAAATTATTATTTTTTTATTCTCGTGGTGTCCCTGAAATGAGCTCGCGGTACACTTAGGGTTGAGAACCACTGGCCTATTGCACCCGACAGGTATTTTACACTATATATACAGGTATAGATTAAACAAATATTTCCGGTCGACCTAGCAGTATTATCTATACATTCATAGGTGATAAAAATCATTATTATTGAGATGTACGCATTAATTCATATGAAATAATCAACAGCAATAGGCGACGAGGTAACCACATAATGAATTAAAAAATCCAAAACAAAACATGTTATACGATCTAAACACTCGTTGCTTGTGTTCGAATGTTTCCCGATCAGGGTGGCTGTATCATTATTGCAGTAAACACACACACACACACACACACACGCGCGCGCGTATATATATATACGAAAAGGAAATTTATTTCTAAGGGTGGGCGCGTCCGAATAAAAATTAATGGAATAGTTACCTTTTTTCTCAACGCCCCTCACACACCTGTGAACGTTATTTATTTAACTGATATTGCTCGCTCTCTCTCTCTCTCTCTCTCTGTATCTCGCTAAATTAGATTGTCTTTTGTTTGATCGCGTTATCTATACATGTATAAATAGGTACACACACACATACACACACATATATATGTTTATTTATTTACTGTCGCGTGATCGACGACAATGCAATGCAATGGAAACGTTTCGCACTCGACAAGGGATATAATATCTGCAGACGACACGGGATTTGTCGGTTTGCTCGACTAGGTACGAAGTATAATTATGTCATTATCATTACACAGACGTCATTATGTGTGAAAAATAATCACTGCGGACGGATGGCATTACAAAACGCGCATCATTGTATCCACGGCGAGTCATCGATACGACGATGACGACTCCTGATGAAAATTTAATTAAAAACCGCTATTATCATATATACTCGATAACAATATATACGAGTAAAATATTAATTACAAAACGATCTACCCTAATCTATAGACTACGCGAAGCAAATCACATTTAAGCCGATATAAAGGGGACAGCATTTGTAATCGTGTTTATAAAATTTTTAATTTATAATATCTGTTATAACTATAAAGTTCGTTTTTTTTTTCATAATCTTAGTTATCAAATAATATACTCGTATATATATATATATATATATATTGTTGTTACAAAATTTTTTCATTGCATACCAAATATCATCATTCAGAAACTATTTTAAAAAATTATTTAAACAACAACAAAAAAAAAATCCATGCGTATAATATAGGTACGCAACATATTGTATACTTATGTGATACTAACCTGCGAAGTGACAATAACATATACACAATACTTCTTTGCGTATTTTAAACGTTGCACGACTGCACGACTTTATTTTACCGATATCGTTTATTTAGGTTTTACAAACCTATACTTTATAATATGCAATTTATACGTATACACACATAATACGTCAAGTCTTAAATGAAATAAAAATTTTAAATTAGTGGCGTGGGAACGTATAACATCACCTATATTCCTGTAAGGAATATTCTACCTTTACGCATGCATAGCTCTCTAGAGAAACGCGTACCTGCAGTGATGGAAATGGGTAGACTTGTTCCAAACGCGGTTCGTCAATATTTCGTCAGAAAACACGGCTTCAATTGGTACAAGCTTTTCCACAATATAAGCCTAAGCCATAAATTGTGAATCTTCCAAAACGTGTAAATATTTGTAATAAGAATCAATAAATACATTTTTGTTTTAAATATCGAGTTAATGTAAGCCATAAAAACCTTGTTGTTGAAGCTTTTCACCAAATAAAACATAAAAATATTTTGTCGCACTGTATGTACAACGTATTATAATATAATAAAATACGCATGGCGTCCCGCTACAAGAAAACGTTTCGATGGAAAAATCGTCGTAAAAGAAAGAACACGAAAGATGGACGGCGGTGGAAAATACGGAGGACGATGTGTACATATGAACCATGGCCGACAGTCGTCAAAGGCTGCGAACTTACGGCGATTACGAAGGAACTGTTAACATCATCTGGCCGTGAAATCCAGTGAGGTTCTAAATCCACGAGGTTCGGTGATGCGATGAGTGCGATGCAATTCCGGTCACGAATCTCGTCCCATCGGCTACCTATAACCAACCGTTTTCGCATCAAAGTATGCGAAAGTGGTTTATAGCGCAGCAGTGTTGTGCAATAGTGGAACGAGCTTTTTTTTAAAGCTTTAATCACCCTCAGCCCAACATCACTATATATATATATATATATGTATAATAGCTTATACATCTATTAATATTGTAGAATATACAACATTTAAATTAAATTATTTAGCCAGTATAAACTTTTTACAAAATACGAAACATGATTCAGGATTATAACCCATATGACATCTGATTAAATATTTTCAATATAGTGTACACGATCAATTAATAAGACGCTTTCCACTGTAATATAATGGTCTGAAATATTATCGTTGTTGTGTTCTCGCGTTCCATTGTAAGTAAAATGGCGGTAATTTCGCATTATATTATTCGACCAAACGGTTCTCCTAAATTAAACCAAATTAAATGTTATATTTTTCATCTCACCAGGTTCTTTCCTATATGTACCTATACATATATAATATGATATATATATATATATATTTATATATTTGAGAAATAAATTATTTTAAGCAAGGAAACTTTCTTTTATAGTTAATCACCAGTCATGGTCATCGCGGTATAATTTAATATTATCAGTATCTTTTTCGTCACAATTGTGGTAGCGTTGTTCTGAGATATATCGCTCACGTATTCCTTTCCTTAAGTAATATGTATATAATAGAACATACGTTTTTCGTATTTCAGTTTTTCCGCGGTGAGGCAATTAAATATTTTTCCGATTTTTATTCGTAAATTTTTTTTTTTCAAAACACGTCCCCCCCGTTTACGAATTTCACCGCGACTTGTTGGTTAAATCTAGAGTTCCTGAAAACCTGATTATATTTTATACGTTTATACGCCGGAAAAAAATAAAAGCTCTCAATGAGGATTATCGTAGTAAGGTTTTATAATAACGTAAAGAAATTTGTAAATATTTATCACTCGGGCAAAGCCCGAAGTACATCAGCTAGTATTATATATAAAATATTATAGCGAGTCACGTTTTTCTATACACGTATATAATATATACACAAACACACACACACACACACATATATATATATATATACGAGTATATACTCGCAATATTTGTATTCGTCGTCGAGCAAACACATTTCCAAAAGTGGCAACAACGTTAATTCGATCCACAAAAGTTTTTTTACGAGACGTGACTATATTTATGCATATATAAATACATACATACATACATACATATATATACATGTAATAATATGACTTATAAGTTCGAGGACTGCACACACATACACACCTTTTTGAACAACTTACTATATATAAGAGCTCAGAAATTACTGCATTATAATATACACGAGGACGCAGATACTGCCAGCATATTACGTATATAACCTATACATAATATATATTATTATATTATACGTCTCGTGTTATCTTATATATATTATACATAACCTACAATTCTACAAATATATCCGATTCGAGGATTATGCGATACGATGACGATGATAGAGCAGTTAAGAGGAGTGGGCGGAATTAACGAGTGTTTATTTTTTCGTGACACTTGTATTTATCTATACATACAACATTTGAATATAGCATTAAATATCGATAATATGATAAGTACACCTATTATAGTACGTCCTACGCTATTTGTATTGGTGTATAACCGACTTTAATCATCCACCCCTATATTGCTATTTATCTCTCTTCGTTTAAATTTGTTTATTAAATAAATACCGCGACATCAATGATGGCCATAAGTTATAGTATTTACAAAACAATATTTACACAAGTTGAACATTATTCGAATACAATATTCATAGAAAATAAATTATTGAGTAGTATTAAAATATTGTGTTTAGATTTTGTGGAGTAGTTTTGAGTTGAGTAAAAAATGCAGAGTGACTAACATTGCGCGGATCTGGATTTAAAACCTCGGAAAGTTGATATGACCGAAGCGATTCTCTCATTTCCTTTTTGAAACACCGAAATTCCGCAAAGATGTGTTTGACAGTTAGTGGGGTGCCGCAGCTGGAGTAGATGGAGGTTCGTTTCTTTTCACGAGGCGTTGGTGATTAATGTGGGTGTGATATTTTATCCTAAGGCGTGTGATGGCTGTTTCTTGTTTTCTGGTAATATTCTCGGTGAAAGACCAGAGATCTTTTGATCTCGTGTAATTTGGTAGACAATTTTGACCATTTGCTTTCCCACATGCCATGATGCGTTTCTTTAGCGATACTTCTCTTGTCGTTCTGGTATGAGAAGGCCAGGAGTGTCTAGAGTTGTTTAGACGAGTGGGCAAATTTGGTCGCGGTCTTGTCTGCCAGTTCATCGCCTTCAATGTTACAGTTGTTAGGGATCCACATACAATATGTGTTTGCCATTGTGGAGGGCTTTAAAATAGATGTTTTGTAATTTACTAGCTATGTCAGTCGTTTTCCATTGGTTCTGAATACCGACGATAGTAGAAAGGAAATCGCTAAGGATTAAAATTTGCCTGGCTTCAACCGCACTGTTTGTTATGTACTCAATGGTCTTAAGGATAGTCTGTAGCACTTTCCCGGTATCTATGGAGCATATATTTAGTAGTTTAAATTGGATTTGGGTGTCTCCGTGAATGATGGCCATTCTGGCAGCACAATTCTCCACGACAAAGCGGCGACCGTGTATGTTGAGGTGTTAGTGTCAGTATTTCTTCGAGAAGACTTTATTCGACTTTATTGTTATATCACCATCATTGTGTGCCATTATAATGTGAAGTACCTATATATAATAATATGTAAACCCCTACATCAGTGGTTCTCAACCTATTTAGTTGTGCGGACCCCACCAATATTGTAAAAAAATACTTCCGAATCTCGCCAGCTAAACATACAGATAAAAAATAACCCCTGGCCTAGGCCCTCGACCAACGTTCACGATCCAGTATTACGCTGCCCATGGTCCATAAGTGGACCGCGGCCACGGGGTGGACACCCACTGCCCTACACGAATAATATATTTTTCCCGCCCAATACTTTCCGAGATGTATACAAACATCATAATTTTTATTCAAAGAATGTGTAGGTGGTATACACTCGATGATTAATATACGTGTGTTATGTTATGTCGTGGTATATACGATTTAAAAACTCTTTGTGTAATAATAATATAATTTTTAAATAAACCCAAAAATGTATTATGATTCATAAAATATAATTTATTCAATATATTTTAAGCAAATACGCCACGACGAAGATGATAACATTATAAAACATATATAATATAATATGGAGTTACAAAAAAATGACTTATTATTGTTATATTTAACGCGTCGAAAAAATAATAATAGTATTCTTTCTATTCAAATGACATTATTTTTTGTGCGTATAACTAAAAAAACTTTAAAAAGGTCATATAATATATATCACGTACGTATAATATACATATGATATATCTCTTATATGATGCATAACATTATAATAAAACAGAAATAGTTTTTTTTTTTTTTTTTCAATTCAAACGTTGCGATAAAAAATATTGCCTATTATATTATAATATGCGTTCGTCTTGTAATTGTTACTTGACATACTTACGGTATAAACAGCTAGACCCGCGGTGCATGCACTCCGACGTCGACACCGAATCGGTTTGTATGAATGACAAAGACGAATCGTCTTACACTAAACCTACATATAATATACAAGGTGATTCAATATTTATGTTACGGCCACTTTATATTGATTTAAAATATAGAAAAATGTATAATACGAACTTTTTTTTTTATTTTGAAAACATCTAAAACGATTTGTACATTTTATAATTTTTGACGATATTTTTGGTGGGTTTGGGCGGTAAACTTTAGAAATCTATTTTAAAACATTAAATATCTCTCGAGCATGGAGTTTTACATTGATTAATGGTTAAAAGCCCTAAGATGTGATAAAAAAATGTCTTCGTATTATTATGTTTGCAATAAAAGTATATAGGTTTCCATTTGAGTTTCTAAAGTCGACTCCTAAAGCCCCTCTAATATACGAGTACTGTAAAAAACTATAAAATGCTCAAATTATTTTAGATGTTTTTAAGTCGAGACATATTCGTATTAGGTATACATTTTTTTGTATTTTGAATATTTGTGTGCGATAAAATAGACGTAACTTACATTTTGAATCGCCCTGTTTATTATTACGGTTGGAGCACTTAAAAGCACATGCACACACAGCAATGGTGTCGGATCTCGGACTGATTTTCAAAGGTTCATTTTATACATCTATATTATATTATATGTGCTTCTCTTTTTATAAAATATTGTCTAATTTTTTCGGTACAGAGTGTATAAAGTCATAATAATATGTGATATAATTTTATAAATTTACCCAAATGTCGTACCACAGCTGTGTATATTATAAAACGTGCGTACGGTGAATAATAATTATTTTATCAACCGCGGTGTAGCGGTTTTCTGTAGCAACGAAACAAAAACAATTATTCATTCCTCTCCGGGGCGTATATATCTCGTAAGTAAATGTGTGTGTGTGTGTGTGTTGCTGCAGGTATACACTCGGATAATGATCTGTATTTCCATTCGTCGAAGACTTAAAAAGCAATGTAATTTTGTTTTTTGTAATCGAGAAAAATACCTTTCTCGGAGCCACTGACCTCACGAAAATAATATTACCACGAGATACGCTATGTGCGGTGTATATATACGTACAATATTTGTATATATATACATGTATTTAATATATAGGTACTCCTAGGCAACACTAGGCTGTACATAGACACTGTACCCATATATATATACAAATATTATACGTAGCCAAGCACGTTTTTTTTTCTTTTCGGTCCGAAGAAAATCGTGTAATGATGGACAAAATACGTGTACCTAAATATATATACACGGTCGAGTTCAGAGTATTTAGAAAATATAATAAACACAATATTATATATTATTATGCACGTGTACAACACTGGTCCTGCAATTGTACACGAAAAATAATAATATTGTTATGTATGTCTTGGCCACGAACGGCATAAATCGAATAATATTAAATTAACATATTGTACAGTACGATGATGGCTGTCATCGTATTCGATAAATTCGAGACGAAACTTTGCGTTTAATTATTTAATATTAACGCATTTCGTATCCAAATCAAATATTGCGTTACACACACATGCGTAATATCATAATATACCTCGCAGACAAATATTATGTTAACGATCACGCCTATTTAAATGTAATGTTTACCAAAGCTGTGTTCAGCAAATCAAACTAATATTCTATGATGCTATATAATATAAGCGTATTTTGACGTTCAAATAAATCGATGTGGATAGTGGAGACCTGACACGATTGTAACACGGGCAATGAGTATTGTTTATTAATCAATATAAAAGTCTCAAATAAATACTACAATTTGTCACCCTGCATAGTAAACGATGATGATAAGTAACCGTTCGAAAAAAAAAATAATAAAATGTGTTTTTGATAACAAATAGTAAATTAAATCATATACATATACTTTTTTCCCTCGAGTACAGAGTTATGTAATATATTTGGTCGTTGTTATTTTGATATATGCCAGAAGTTGTTTAGTTTTTGTTGGTTTTGGTATGAACACTAACTGGTCAATATTTTTCCTCATAAATAAGTATTTTCAAAATTATTGAATTTCAATTATATAACTATTTGTGATAATCTATTTACTACCGTTTTATCTATTTTATTTCACTTAAAGGTAATTATATTTTAAGTCTCTTAACAATATAAAAGTCAAAAAGTACTTATGTTACATTTGTCCCTGACGCTGTTACAATAATTCCTGTATAGGGTACAATTGTAACATTTGTTTTCTATTTTCATATAATCAATAACCTGTAAGAATAAAGGTTCAATACACACATATTTTTAAAGGTAATATAACTTACTTTACTAATTGAAAGTATAATCAAAAAAATAAATTCAAATGTCGACAGAAATAAAATATCATTTCATGAAAACTGTTCCAATTGTACCCGCGGTCTCCTATTTAATACACCTATCTGTTTGACTGTGGAAAATTAAACAATCGAAATACTTGTGAGAAAACCGCGGTGGTGATCTTTTTTTTTTGAAATGTTTTATACGAGTGCAGTATACGGAGCAAGATACAATTTAATAATTTTTACGAACCCTCGCGAAAAATGTATTATATTATAATATTAATTCTCATACGCTGGAAACACATATTATATTTTATTGAAGCTCGGCGATTATACTTTTCAAGACTTGCATCCGGGCAATGGAATTCGAAACGCTCAAAGAAAAATGCATATTTTCCTAACCTTTCGCGATCAGGAAGAATGTGTGGACTTCGCTGAAGATGCCCGCGAAAAAAATGGTCGCATAAATGATCGTTTATTTGCATATTATACAATAAAGCCTGTCGAAGAATTTAATCGTCGATGATGATGATGTGAAAAAATGGAAATAGGAAGGAGGAAAAATCTATAATGGACAATGCACATAACGATAGGGCGACGAAAGCTATACATCTCTCAGCCAAACGATTATAATATTGCACGGCGGCCGTGCGATATGTCGGAAAACTATTACACAACAATATTATTAAGTAATAATTATTATTGAATGAGAGTTGTCCGACGAATATGTCGTTCGATATCGTCACGTTTTTTACGTGTATACATTGTTATGTACCACCTGCGTAAGTCAATTTGCAAATTATTTATTTTACCGGGTCAGAAATCAGTACCTATATGCGTTGAAGCGTTTCAGCCGACTGCTGTTATATTATGCATCAATCGGTTAACGGTAAAACGTTGTTATAATAATTTTATACATTTTATTTCGAAAAATATCTGCGGGCGTATTATGGTACGACGACGGACTAAATTATTTCGAGACTTATCGAAACGACAAAAATGAAAATCCAACTTCTGCTGATGTGTTATCAAAACGAAAATGGTACGCACGGACAAAATGACGTATTATTATTACAAATTATTACATATAAATATATGATGTATACTGACATGCTGTTGTACACACCTTTCTAAAATAAAGTTTCTAAGCTATTATTCTTATAAGAATGTTAGAAAATAAAAACGTAATTTGATAATGATGTGTGTTTTATATAATATATAAAATAGTATAACTTTTTCTAAACTCAAATTATTTCTTTTGAAAAAAGCATTAATCATAAACGGATTAATTTCAAAGTAATTCCTATAACAAAGATCTTTGCTATACGCCTAAACGGTTTTCTAATATAATATTATACACTTTCTTCTTACGGTTAATTTTTTCTTTCGAAATTGTATTTATTTCTGTGTTACTATATAACCAGTATTTTTTTAGTCAACCGTGTGACATGTGGCAAACATATTTTAATATTTTAATCTTCAAGTGCAACATTAAAATACTTGAAACACTTTGAAGTTTGAATAATGCATTTGTGTGCAATTTGGAATACGTTTTTAACGGTTATTTTAAATCAGCTGTATAAAAAATGAGTTATTTTATGTGTAGTCAAATTAAATATTATGAACATACCTATATTATAATACTCTGCTGAGTGGTGTTCGAGAACAATATTAATTAATAAAAGTAAATTAATTAACATAATTTCTTATTTTTAATAATTTAAATAGTTTTGTTGTTGGTAATAATTTTTAATAAATAATAATATTAATAATACTGAGAGCATCGAAGAATTCAAAGCATTCAACATATTTGTAAAAAAAAGAAAGGAAAAAAGAAAGCGATAACAGTTATTTCTATAAAAATACTAAAAATATTGACTTATCCGAGAAATGAAAGACATTTGATTATCACGGGTACACCACTATAAATAAAATGTCAATATTCAAATTTTTATTGAAATTATTAGGATACTATATTAAACGTTGAAATAAGTAGGCTAAACGCCATTTCAGTATTGAGTGGTACGTCTTTACACTCGCAAGACTCTTCAAATCTATGTTGCTTTTATATACAATATGTAAAATGTGAATAATGAAGCTATAGGTGGTTATCACGACCGAGAGGAAAAATACAAGGGACGATATCAAAGAGAAAGTGTTAATGAAACATTAAACGAAGAGTAACCCGACCAAAGCTCTTGGATGATAAAAAGGGATGTAACGTCACGTTGATATCAAAAAGAAATCCAAACAAAGAACAATGTACGGAAAACTTAACATATTATTATTATAAAAGTGGCGAAGTAGTGTTTTCGACGAGATTAAACGCCGCCGCAGAGAAAAACTGCGTATAATGTAGACTTTACAGTGTACATAAATGTTGTAGAAAAAAAAAGGTAAAATAATCGACCGAATAAATTCATAAATCTCAAAATATTGTCATCGACGTAAATTTATTATAGTGTATTAGACTAATAAAAAAAATAATATTTAACTATATTTATACGAATAAATCCGTCTTGCGAAAGACGCAATTATAGCCGATGAGGCTCAAACTCTTTCCTAAACTATATTTTAGTTACATTTTTTTGTATTGTTTTGTTTACTTTGGGTATCCATGAATTGGGTTTTATAATGTTCGAGAATCCGTCCCGTCGATTTAAATGTATAAATAAATAAATAATGGGTACACTAGTATAATACGCATCATATTTTATATGGATTTTTATAGAATTCGACCGGAATGAAAAACCTTTACAAAAAGAATGTTTTTAATACGAAAATGTTTTAATAACGCTGTTCTATAATAATGGTTTGTACAATATAATAATAATTGGTATATATGCACGTAGGTTATAAAACAGTCGTTAAGCGAGAAATTTACATAATTATTATACCTATATAATATTACGCGGATAAACTTTGTTTTTAAAGTGTCAACTATAAATCAAGACTGCATTATTTAAGAAAATGGAGGCCGCCCCAAACCTTGATACGAAATATTCCGTGAAAATAATAATAATAATATATCGGTTTTACGTGTATACTGGAATTATATTATTATTATAGTTAGGTACCCATCATAAACATAAACACGGCCGGCACTCATAAACGCATATATTATAATAATAATTGATATGCCAATATAATATATTATAAGTGTGTTTACCAATATTAATATAATGTATACGTAAACGCTATTTGAATGTATATTATTTACACGTATTTTTTCGTTAACAATATAATATAATATTCTCGAAATTAATTTAATATAACATATTGAAAACAATATAATAATACGTCGTTTCGGAGTACGTGTGTACGACGTTCAGAATGCATATCGACGAAAATGATTTATAGTTTTCAGATACAGATCCGTGTCCTACAATCGATATGAATATAATATTTAAATAACACGATAAGTAATGCATTATCGTACGCATCTGTTTTGGTGAGAAATTAATATGAAACCGAGACACTGCACGGATAAATGAAAACGGTTCTCATCAGCAGCAGCTGTACCCGCGTATAGCGAGGCCGTTTCTTCAGGATACTTGAACCAGGCCTAACCTAACTTTTTTTCATGTGGTATCATTACATGGGGACTAGACAGTTTGCACATCACTTAGTCCCCGTGCATCACCGTTTATCAAACAAATAATATATTGATTCCCTCGCCCCTTCCCGACGCTTGATACTACTTTCCTTAGCGGTGGCTAGTTTAATATAATATGTAGTGAGTCGTTAGGGCGCACAAAAATTTACAACAGCGGACCACCAATGAGGAAGGACGGGACAGGTCCCGCCTCATCCCCTTACAGGTGTTATTTACATTTACAATCATATTAGAGGATTCTACTAAGAGTGCTACCTCTTCAAAAGTCCGCCGCCTCTGACGTCACGTTCGCGGAGTCCTCTTCGAGAGCCGGCCTAAGCCCGCCGTTCTGGCGACCCAAACTTAACCCAACCAAACGTCTTCAACACACGTTATGCGATACCGACTCGACCACGCGATACGCGTGATGATGATGATGATGATGATGATAATGTGTAAACGTCATCGCACAACGTGGAGTATCTAGCGATAGGAGAGCTGCGCAGATCTGCCGAGAGACGCGGGCTTCCGACGCGACGACGACGCAACAAAACGGCACGATCGCCTTGGAAATTCGCCATGTCCGATTTGTTTTTCCGGCATTTCTGTTCGCGATGAAACGCGCCGCGGCGAGTCTGTAATCGCCGCTGCTACACCAGCCGCGACTAAATCTAATAAATCGGCGAAGGGGTGGTGGCAAACACGGCCGGTGCAGCTCGTGATATAGGTTAACCAACAGCGTGCAGACCGTGAAGGGCGGCAGACTTCGGGTCGGTCGTAAGGGGGCGGACATTACGACGGGGCACACACAAACGTTACACGCGGTGTAACATACATAGGTACGCACACGCCGCACACCTATTTATGTATATTATTATTATTACCGCTGCACCGTGGGCGTAGATTCTATTAGTCGCCGCACGCCACGTCACCTGGTCAAACCCGATCAATTAGTCGGACGAGCGTATATATTTAGTTTGTAGGTGTACCTTTATACACACATACGCGTATCGTGTGTGCACATATAATATGTGTGTGTGTGTGTGTGTGTGTGTGTGTATACACGCGTGTATGGTACGTGTAAACGCGTACAAAAGGGTTTGTGGCGTGTATATGCAACGTGTGCACGATGCGTGCTTTGTGGGGGCACCGCCGCCGCCGAAACATAGTAAACACGCGGGTGGCTTCGGCTTGGGCACCGACCGAAGGATGCGTACACACAATTAAACGGCACCTTCGGGGCAGCGGGGGAGGTGCATAGACGAGCGCCGCGGTGCTTCGGAGGGTCGACCGTCGGCGGCGATGAGGGGGTGCGACGTCGTGCTTATCTAGGGGTCAAAACGACGAGGGGTTATAGTATGTACTAGCTATTATATAGGTAGCTGCAATGTTATAATTATAATATTACACCGTCGTGTCTTGTCCGCGACCCCCGCACGCGAATATATAAATTATTACAGTGAAACCTCTAATTACCGGACACTCTTGGTCACTGAAATTATGTCCGCTATTCAGAGAGTTCAGCTTGTGACAAATGTGTAGTTTTTCCCAAAAAACCGTCCGTTATTTAGAGGTATCCGTTAGAGAAGGTTTCATTGTAATATAATTTAACTACCAAAACAGGTTCGTCTAAAAAATCTCGAGGACGTCTGCGACTGAAACGGTTTTCTTACAGAATTAAATAAAAAAAAACAAATCGTAAACTTTTATCTATAATTTTATATATTATTATAATTAAAAGCATTACAACCAGACTTCGACCGTGAAAAAATGACTAAATATCAAATACGGTGTTTTTATTGTGTAGGTGTATCCAAGACCGTATTTAGAAATTTTGCGGTTCAAAATTCATGGTAGCCATTTACTTTTTTTTTATATCATAGTACAATGGTGGCTGGCAATTAAAAAAAAAAAAAAAAAACGTTAATCCACAATAGTTTTTTTTTTTTTTTTGGAGAAAATAATGCAAAGTCCGTTGAAATCGCCCAGCCCAATAATTTTATAATAACAATCTGCGGAGGAGGAGCAGCAAAAAAAAATCATTGTGACTTGTGCGGGAAAACTCTGGAAAACTCCGCGAAAACCGCTCCCTCTCTCTCTCTCTCTCTCTCTCTCTCTCTCTACTTTAGTCGCGATGGTTGAAACGAAAAACTCTACACGCGGAAACTCGCAAAGGCCCGTCGCGCCGCCCGGAATATCGACATGCACGAAATTCGTGCGGTGGCTGCGGCGGCGGCGACGGGTCTTTGCGACGGGGCGGCGAATCGCAAAGAAGACGGAAAAGCGCGCGAGCCGCGATGGTGTCTGTTTCGGTGTTTTTTCCGTGTGTCGTGAGATTAAATGGAAAACGCCCGTACAGCATTTCAGTTGGGGTTCGTACCTGTCTATATAGTATTAATTATAATGGGAAAACTGCACCGCTGCTGCTGTTGTTTGCGCTAATAATAGTATTAATTCAATTTTTTTATCTTTATTTAATAATTTTAACGGGCTTTAATCCTTTTGATATTATATGTATATATTATGATTAAATACAATTGACGATGAATATTATACAAGAACGGACTGACAAATTTGATGACATAATAAACGTTAACTTTAAAAGGTATAATGACTTATATGCTATTATAAAGAATATAAAGTATTCTGTTATACAATTCCTAACAGAATAATAAAACTTAAGAATAATATAAAATATTTTAAATATCAATGACATTATATTTACATTTATCACGACTAGAAACAAAGAAGTGTATTGATGTGGATATTTTTTTGACTAACCATAAAGCACGCGGAAAAAAGGATCTGTATCATAATTCTTATACGATATAATTGGAAATGACAAAAAGACGGTTCTGGAAAATTAAGTGGGAACCTTGATTCCTATAATAAAGCCGCAGTAAATGTGGACAATAAATGTAACCATTTAATAGATCATATATTAGATAAATAATATATGATGTCAGAGAGTTGTCTTTTTAGGTCTATTGGATAATCTATTGCAGTCTATACTCTCAGTACTTTGGTCCGACCAATAGAGAACTGAATATGATTTTGTATGAAGAACTTTATATAGTGACATGATCATTTTTTTAAAAAAAATTATATTAGCCGATTCCGAGATCTTTTAAATACGTAGATAAGTCTTGTGATAAGACCAAATTTTGGATCCAAAATCTTCGGCGGATCGTACGAGTCGGGAACAGTATGTACAGAGTTTAATGACAATAATAAAATATTAAAACACCGTACAATATTGTATGCGTGCGTGCATAATATGTCGTCGTCGTCGGTGGGGGGAGTGCGATGATCGGGTGGTTGTATTTTTCGGTCATTTATCGGTTTATCGTTGC
>JACXSJ010000441.1:55895-146678 GCA_014851325.1 Pentalonia nigronervosa | reverse complement strand
AGAGAGAGAGAAGACGGAGGCTGTGTGTGTGTGTGTGTGTTGTATTGCACGCATAGCGGAACATTATCGACCGTCGCGCGCTGCCGGGTTGTCGCCCTCCTCCGAAAAACCGCCGCCCGGGTTTGCGCCCCGCTCGGATTATAAGTCGCGCCCGGCAAACAACGGCCGCCGCCCTCGTCCGGCCGAATAAACTATACTCTCGCCGCCGCCGCCGCCGCCTTTATAATATTATTGTTATCATTATACACGAGCGCGCGCTAACATTATGATTTTCGTACGGATTATAAATAGCTAATAAATACGATACGTGTGTAAAATATCATGTCATTGTGCCGCAGTGACAGTAATATTGGATACGATAATAATATATCACATTATATCAGTGGTTCTTAAACTATGTGGTCCGCGGGGGCGTGAACACATAGCATGTGAGTGCATTATGACAATTGTTGGGTTATTATTATGTTTTTTTTCGCGTAGTTTGTCTTATCTTTATTATTGCACCGGCCGGGTGACGAGATGTAATGGAATTCGATACGATTAGGAGGCACGTTATAATATCGATCGTGGAGATATTTTTTGAAAAATCGGTAAGAGGGTCCGCAGTTCTTAAAAATCTTTCGTTGAATAAGGAAGACCACCCCTCCCCCTTTCTTCACACGCTGTGGAACACTGTTAAACATATTCCCACCGAATGTAGAATTTACAACACGGAGAGGAGAAAACGACAAATATCAGACCCCACCTAGGGGAAACATTAAACTCCGAATCTACCGATATCATAATCAAGCTCGCATCCAATTTCTATCGGTAACATATATCATCAACCTATAGTATAACGAGCTCCCACACACCGTCACACTACAACAATAGTATATCACAACAGTTATAAACTTCTAAGTTATCTAACTAATTCAATATTTATATCCAACCGTTATACTTATTTATCTACTTTTATTTTATTTTGTTCATCGCATTTATTATATATATATAAATTTTCAAAAATTACTAATAAAATAATTTGCAAAGTTTCGTATTTTTAAAATTCTAACTTCAGACGCTTATAAAATAACTGTGAATTAACGTTCGTATTTTTTTTTTTTAAATTATAATAATAACGACTTATGAGGGACTTTCCTATAAAATTTTCGAATATTTGTAAGAAATTTTAGCTACCACTGTAAGTACTAATATGATATTAAAAACAATATATTGAAAATGGGTGCAAAATATCTAAATACAATCCTATTGTAACTCGTGAGTTAACACAACTATCGGAGTAGCTCGTCGCCTGACTGGTCGTTGCTTACCGCTCGTCACAGTTAATTATGTGTATCGGTTAGGTGTAACGAACTAATAGAAAAGTCGTTGATGAGTTGTTACGAGTTGGAGTTTACAGCAAACTTGAAACGTATACTGTTGCACACACAATACTCTCCCCCCCCCCCCCACAAAAAAATATAGTGTGAAAAGATATATTATTTTAATTGCTGCTATAAATAAACTCTTTCCGATCTTCTCGTCAACTATATCTCGGTTTATTCTTAGAAATAATGTGAAATATTATTGGTTTTTGGCCAAAAAATGTATAGACTACGAAAAAAAAAAAATACCGAATAACCATGAAAAACCTATCTACTGGGAAACTTTTTACCGTCATAAATGACACGTATAAATATTCATAAAGAAAAACGATTCAAAATTATAATACTGCAAATTAAACAAAATTATGGTCTCATGTAATATTTACTCGATTGTCTTTATTCGTATTCGCCTTGTTTGAGTAGGTAGTCAATATAAGATTTCCTGTGAAGTCCTGAACATCATGATTAAAATGTAATTAATTATTTCATCTGTAGAATTATGTACAGCGTTTAGTTAACCATTTTAACTGCATTCCTCCCAAAGAATTCGTCTTAAATATCATATTATTGGTCCTGTGCTTATATATTATATCACATACCTATTAGAGATGAATAGTTTTTTTTTTTTTTTTTAGAAGGTTTAAAATCGTTTAGCTAATAATAAACTATTTAATTATAATAAATTACAGTATAATACGAATGGAAGTATATATACTATATTATAGTACCTAACAATGATGATGATGATGATATGTCATTAAAAAACTATTCGCTTAACTCGATAATTATTTTAGCGTTATAGTGTTATTAGAATGCAAATACTCGTTTGGATAATATACCAAACAATTAGCCTGCAAATAAAATGAATAAATTATAAACATAAAAATAATGAAATTATTTAACACATTCGTCAGAATCTAGTTCATATAAAATTGTAAAAACTATCGAATTTAATAGTCTTTTAAGTTTCTATAGTGTTCTAAGAAGTCTATCGTTTTATATTAATCATATGCGTATTTAATTACTTCGTGCAATATAATGTAATGGGTCATAAATTGAATGAAACAAAATTGAAATAACAGTGACTAAACCATGAAATATTAATTCTATTATGTATTTGAAACGAATAAATTTTAATCTTACAACATATAATGACATCAAGTTAGAAGATATTAAAGAAGACAAGACCAGATATTCTAAATATTTATATATGTCATTCTTCAAGTTCTAACCTAAATTAAATGCATCTTAATGCTGTTTCACTGGGTGTTAACTGTGAGTTTTCACTAAACCCAGAATAATAAAAAAATCAATCGAATTATATATTGAAAAATTAAGCTCAAGTGGGCTCAAATGTATAAAATGTCTGTAACACAATGTTCCAAATAACAGAAATTCGCAAATAACGAAAATAACTAACATTTTCAATGACGTATGAAAATATGATAAGGCACTTACAAATAATATATAATATAGATGTATGATATGTTATACATTTATTTGTATTCACTTATTACATTTTTGAATAAATAATTCAGTTGGTTTTTAATTTAATTTACATTATATTTGGTGTTCATAATACACAACAAATACATTAAAACAAAGGTCCAAGTATAAAAAATGTATATTGTTATTGTGCATAAAAAAAAAAATACAAATCCAAAAGGAAACAAAAGTTTTAAATTTTTGGCAAAAGCCACTCTAGATTATTATATATTGTATACAATATTATATATTTGTTTGCATATCTATATTAGGCAACAGAGGTTTTTACTAATTCACAGACAATGCATTTTGTTGTGTGGGTATGAAATAAGATGATTAAAGAACCGTAAGTCATGTAGGTTGATAGTTTTTTAAATTTTTATCTCGATTTCATAATAATTGTTGTACACGCAAACATAGTCCCAAACGCGAATCATTAATCTTCTTACATAACTATTATTATATAGTCTAACTATATAAAGAGTTATACATGTCCTTTAATAGTCAAATAATAACTATATAGGTACTAGAATAAAATCGTATGCATTTCTCATTTTAATTTTATTTGATAACTAAACGACTTGTTAACTATTGATTTAGTACATAATTTGACAATATTTACACATACCTACACCGCACTGCAATTAAGTGCTGAGGTGATTTTTAATGATTTTATAATGTAGTAAGTACTTTTTATTATTATTTTATAGGATTAGTCATGTGTGTGTTATAATAATACCTTATATTATAAAAATAGTACCTTGATTAAATAAATTATACATTTTTAATTTCTGTTTCATTTTTAAAATTTAACAACCATTAAAGACTATAACTAGTGCATTGAACTTTCATTAAGTTCGTATTCATGTAATAAAATGTTGTAATTATTCCATATGATTATAACTACCTCTGTAATTCTTATATACTTTTTAATATATACTTTGAACAAAAAGGAATGCTGCATAATATATATAAATATTATAAATGTATGTCATACTACAGTGTGCCTATACTATATTATAATATGTTCATTAATATTATTAATGGTTTTATTTACGATCGAAATTCGATTATGCTATAAATCATAACTCATAACCTGCAAGTATGATTTCTGTAATTTATTCAAACACATCGAAATCTGCTAAAAATAAATACAAATTTTTCGTTTAGATAAATGTATAGACATATAAAACATTTGGAAAAATTATACACTAAATATTGTGCTTTTAGCGATTATATAAATGCCTATCTGCCTTATAAAAAAACGCGTAACTGTGAGCAGTATAAAGAAGATTTCTACGGAGAGGACAGCAAATAATATCCTAAAACGTGATAAAATCTGTTTTCTGAAATCCAGTAAAAATCTTAGGGAATAATAATAATAATGAAAACATAATTTTTTACACAACCTAAAACGTCTGCGAGCATTAAATCAACCGTTGAATGAATATCAAAGTGAATAATAATAATAATAAAACGTTCGTAACTTTTGCTGGCGTAGAAATGAGGCGGGGCTGCAAAATATGATGTGGAGAAGAGAGCAGCGTATACCATATTTCTTAGTCGACATTGGGGAGAGATGAATGGAGATTGTTTAACATAAAAGCCGGCTGGAAGTATTAAAGTTTAAAAATTTGATAACGCAAAGTCGTCCCAGCGGAAAAGAAGGGATTTAGAGTAGAATTTGTAATACTGAAGAAACGGAAAATGTTTCAGATATGACACTTATGGTAACCAGTATGCCTAATAATAATACGAGAAATAATTTAAATGGCGCATGTTCCGACCGAAAAATGTGCAGTTGTACATGTTGTGACAGTTATCATACATTTTCAATTATACTCTTCGTTTCTGAAACGTTCAAGCGGGGAAATATCCGTATTTGGTGAACATTATTATTATAGAAGGAAAACGTAATAAAATCCGCAGCAGCTCGGAATGGTCTTTAATTAAATTATTATTTTTTTTTTTTTACAATTTCAGACGGAGCTACATCTTAATAAATTAACCGTTTGTTTTGAATTTTTTAGTGACGATAAAAGTCGGGCGTATACCTACTATATATACACGAAACATTTTAGAGAACATATAATATATTATAGGCTTAGACTGATCTACTCCTTTCATTTTTGGGCGATTTGCATTAATTGTCGGTACTTAATTCAGTGCTAATGTATTATGTATATAGACAATACGCGTTAATCTATTAAACCTGTACAATTAATATCTACATAAAATTGTAGACACGAGTTCGAAATGCATACATAGAAATAATTTATTAATTTAATAATTACTAGAGATATTAAATATTTTATGTATCTCGTTTATCTTTTTATAGAATTTTTCTAAGGATCAAGTTAAAATTTAAAAAAAAAAATAATATCATAACATATAATATATAGTATATGATAGGGAACGTGGGACCAAACAGGAACGCTTAGGTTTTCATATGGCTAAACTGTTTATTTTTTATGATTTTATTTTATTAGTTCAAATATAAATGATTGTCATAATCTGTAAATCGATATTATAATAAATCGATTGCAATAACTTTATTTTCGAGTTCCTGAGAAATAAAACAGTAAAAAAATTGTGTTATACTCATATATGGGGCAAAACGTGGTGCAGAATTCCTTTATCGTGTATTTATTTATTTTTTTAATCTTTTAAACATTGTTTTTGTACAAAAATGTTATTGTGAAATCATTAAAAAATTATATATTATGAACAAAATTCATATACAAACGTAACATCTCTTTTTTCTCTTCTTCTTCAATACTAGTACATAAATAATTTTGAGCCCATTTCATGCAAGTCGTACATTTTATCCACCAGTCAATCAATTTCTAATAATTTTAATAATTTTTTCATCTGCCCCATATATGTTTAAAAACCGTTTTGCTCCGATCGTATACTTACTTTTTGACAGATATCTGCAGTAGACGTGGCGATTATAATAATATATAAATAAACAGGTAAGCATCCCTAGTGTATATCTGTACTAGGTTTACTCAAACATTCAATAACTTTTAGCCATAGGAATTCAACATAAAACAACTCGAAATTTCAATTACGCATTCTCGATCAGGAGACTATATTATAATAACTCTGATCGGCTGTTTAATAATGTAATTTTTTCCTCTGCTCGTCAAAATGTAATTATTATCACCGTTTTGCCCCCTCCCCCATGACCACGGACCCGTGCAATATTCGGTACGTGTGTTAATTTCCGTGCGGTATAATTTCTTGCGTTCAAAGAGGGCTTATGATATCTCATAATAATATTATATAACATAATACGCTGAACACTATATAGCTATCGTATTTAATATAATATTATATACCTATATAGACGATATAGCGGGCGCGTAAAATGATTAGTATGCCCATTAATAATAATATATACCATCGACAATGACGGTCGACGGTGATTTCAACGACACTATAATAGTATGTGTTCAATTACGACGTCAGTGTGTTCACTAATATAGTGTTAATAAATAATATGCGTGTATGGTATGTGTATAGATATAATAATAAATCGATATATAAAGCCGAATGCGGTTGCATAGAATAATATTTTGTGGTATAATCATATTATAGTCAGGGCTGTGTATTTAATGCGCACTAAAAAGTGTTAAATATGTATGTATTTATGCATTAAAAACGGGCAAAATATGCTTTCAAATATGCACTGAAAATTTCAAAAAATGCAAAAATATGCATTCAAAATTCAAAAAAAAAATGTCTTTTTTTAAAAAACTGTTGAAATTAATAAACAAAATGGTTTACAAAAAAAAAAAATCCATCTTATTTGATTTTCTAATTTCTAGAAGATTACGAATACGGATAACGGATTTGTAGATATCAGAACTATCATGATTTTACCATCGGTTTTATGAGATACAGGTTAACTTAGACCAATTTAAATCAGATAGATCGAAAAGATAAAAATTTTTAAGAAAATAAGCATTAATACGAAGAAATCATGAAAACATGCAGTTATATGCAAAATAATATTTCGTATTTTTGAACTTTAAATTATAATTAAGTCAAAACAAATTTTGGCCGAATCTTATTTTTATACGGTGTAGCAAAAAAAAAACATGCAAATGCATTAAATTCATAGCCCTGATCATAGTATATACCCTGTACAGGATCGTTAGTTGGTAATTTTTTGTAATACGTTCAGTAGAAATAGTAAAATATTTTTTGTTAATATTTTCAGTAAAATATTAAGTTTCGATTATGCTCTAAACTACACACACGCAAGATCTTTAAAAATGACTCGACTACTTTTGGTACCAATAATGCCTCATTTTAAATGCTCATATTTAATATTAATATAATAACTAATAAGGCCCTCGAACGTTTTTCAGAAAAATATTTTCAAAAGTAAAATAATATGTGTTGACGTTGGAACAAAAAATAGTCAAACACAAAACAATAATTCGTTCGAAAAAATTGTCCTACCGAGAAAGCAACTCGCTTATTTTCATATTATGTTATAATACATTTCTAATAGACAATAATTGCGTACAAATAATAATATATATATATATATATATATGACTACACAAACTTACTAATAATATCTATGCCAATTTTATTTTTAAAGTAAGTACATGATCATATTAATTGTATATATATACAGAGTAATTCAAAATGTATGTTACAGCCATTTTATCTCATAAAAATTCAAAATACAGAAAAATTTTGATACATTTTATAATTGTTTTCAATATACTTTTCGGGAAGAGGGTTTAGGGGAGGGAACTCAAATGAAGGAACTTATATACTTTTTTTGCAAACATAATAATATGAAGATATTTTCTAAATACATTTTGGTGCTTGAACGACATTTCAATCAATGCAAAAATCTATGCTTGAGAGATATTTAAAGTTTTTATGAATTTCTTAAGTCGACGCCCCATCCCTCCAAAAAAACTACCCCTCTAAAATATTGTAGACAATTATAAAATTTATAAATTTAGATCAATTTAAATCAAAAAACTTTCGTCGTGTCGTACGGTTTTTTCCTCTATATTTCGAATCGATATGAATAGCGGCCGTAACATATGAACTTTGAATTACTCTGTACATACGCATATTATATAAATACATACCGACGGTAATAATAGAGCAGCGGATCCCCTCCCCCTTCTCACACGTGTGATCGCCGCCCGCGAGAACCGGCAGCAGGAGAAACGACGCAAATCGGCTGCGACTTAAACCTGCTGCTGATGCAGTCTTCGAGTCGTATACGATTTATCGTAATTCGTAATATGGCATTATCGCAGTGATATTATTATTATGTCTTAGTGATCTGCTTGTAGATAATTTCGGCCCAAAATCGTGTGAAACACATAGGTAGTCTGAGAGAACGTCGTTCGGACACGACGGGCGGGCATAAGAGAAAGAAAAAAATAGGTTTATTATTATGACCCGCGAGAGTATTCAAACGAAAACGGTTCGCACCGCCACGAACGTTGCCGTCAGACTACGTAGAACTTGCCTAACACAATAATATTATAAGTATTTTTATACGGTCATTATTTTATATCATATTATATAACCTTGTAGGGTGGAACCTCCTATCATATTCATCTCGATAACCAGCTCGAAATAACTTTTGAAATTCATTACTTAAATTCATTTTCAATATACACCTGCTATGCGAATTCTACCCTGAACTCAAAGATTAAAATAATATCCTAAATTTTAAAATATTGTATTTAAAAAATGTATATGTTTATTAATGTATTAACTGTTTTTGAACAAAAATGCATTAAATATACATATTTTATCAAATATTGCACGAGTCATAATTTGAATATAAGCAATTTTAATAACTTTAAAATTTATAAAAATATGTCGATAGTTTGTTCTAAAGCTATTAATATTATAATGTTTAATTGTTTTCCTAAACTTAAAACATAAAATAGATTTAGTTATATATTATAATCACTAAAGAACTTAAGTTTAGAATCTCTCTCACCTCTCCCACAATCATAATAGGCTTTAGAGGAGATCCATCACTGTTACTATTATTATTATACATGTCTATATATAAAATGTTTTGATGGTAAATAAAATATTATTATTATTATTATTTTGTATCGTTTCGTCTAACGGCGGTATATTAACGAAGGTATAATAATAATATAATATAACAATATTACACTGTGCGTACATTTTTATAATATTATATACAACGACGGGTCGTGTGCATCATCAACCCCTTCATCGCCGACCGCTGTGACTGATTTTCGTTTCCGGTTACGAAATTCATATTTATTATCATTTGTATTATTATCGCTTGATATCGATTTGGGCCGTCGTCGTCGACGAATAATGCGAGACCATTAGCTGCAGAACGGAGCGGCCAAGACGAATGGTTGTGTTATATTTTATGTGACGCACACACCGCCACCGCCACTATAAATTATATACAACTATAATGTATACCTACTATAGTGTATGTATTATGTATTATATACGTATTGCATATATTATACGGTTATACTTTATATACGCCGGTATACCGCGGTAGCGGTACTTACAATAGAGGTACCTATTATATGTACGCTTATAGACGTCACTGCAGTGTTTATAAAGGACGGCTTAACCTCCCCTAAACCATTTCGATCCCAGCTAAGACGGTTTACTCGATTAATTCTGTGTTTTCATATATATATACATTTATCAAGACTTACAATATAATATATATATATAGCTGATGACGTTCTTTGAATAAAAATAACGTTCTTTTTAACTCAATAATAATTGTATTACCACGTCGCCGCGCTTAGTGATCATACTTAAATACTGATGCAATATGATTTTGTCGCGGTTTAATTGAAAATCGTATTTATTCATAATCACTGCAGATAATAATATAATATACTTACAGTGCTGCTATGTGTACGAGCTGGAACATCGCCAAAAAAAAAAAAAATATATATATTTTTGTTTTTCACTGTATTTATATTATAATATATGTTTACAGTTTTTATTACGTTTTTAATGTTTGTTGTGAAATAATACTCTGCCTGCAGTATACACTGCTAATTGTTAATTATTTCGGTGTTTTAACGAAATAAATTGATAAATATTAAAACATAGTAAAAAACCATATATAGATTTACATCTCATATACTCAGTGGCGAATCCACCCGTTTCGTGTAGGCATATTATATGCATTATGTACCTATAGTTTTACGTTTGCGTTAGCGCGGGACTGCCATAAATGGGTAATAAAACAATACAGAATAGGTAGTGGAAGCGAAGGACGAACCGCGGGTAAAACAATAATTATTAAATGCAGCGAGGGAGCTAGCTCCGCGTGCGTGTGTAAATAATATAAATAATAATTAATTATATCTTGATTTCGTCTGTACTCGTTTACACACTGCAGCGATATCTGGCCTGCGGCAATATTTGTGCAACGCATCAGACCGGACTTATATTTGCATATAATATAATAATGCGTATACATAGGCGGCGTGTAGTATAATTTATAATAATAATAATAATAATAATGCGGTAAAATCGGCTGCAATTCGCGTTATATATACCTACCGCGTACAAGCACACAACACACACACACACAACAATAATAATAATAATAATAATAATTCGTCTTGCGCGTACTCGGTGGTGGCGGTGTGGAGGAGAGGTGGTGGAGGTGACGGTGGCGGTTCGCATCACGCGGCTCAGAGGAAACAAAATTTAAAACTCGCGGGGGCGAAACGACGCCGCACCGGAACCCTTTTGCCTTAGCTCCTTGCCGCGGCAGCCACTTCCGGTGAATCGCGCTGCGTGTGTGGTTTGGAGTTTTGTGCACACATACCGCGTCCTTGGACGGACGGACGGACGTCCGAAAGCGGGCGTTTCCTCTCCCCGCGCGCGTATATAATATTATATCAATGTACGCGTATAATATGATTCTGCAAGGCGGCCGTGATGATTATTTTCGTCGGGTCGGATTAGGTGTATGGAGGTGAAAACGCGGAAAAGCGAAGGAGAAAAGCCCGTAAACGATTTCGCCACCCGTCCGTATGTATAAAATATATAAATACCCGACAATCTGCCGCGAGTTCTCTGCCAACAACCGTTAACCTACATAATAATATTTTATAGGCGAGGCTGACTGCACGGTCGTCCCTTCTATATACGCGTTTCCCTTTCAGCCGCCGCCGCACTCGACGACGGCGAGGTCCGTTGCAAATCCAACCGACTGCGCCAAAAATCTGTTCATCTCGCATTATATATATATATATATATATACTCCTCCGCGGTATAATAAATAGTCGCCCCGTCCCACCTTACCACCAATTTTTGCCAACGTCGTGTACATACGTTTATAATATTATATATAGGCACCTATGTATATTATAATATACAATATACTCATATATATTTGTGCCCGAAGAATGATCTTCCCGCGCGTAATTATAATTATAATTATTATAGGTCACGTTAATTGATTCGGTATCATTTTTCTACCATTTGTTCATTCCGCACGTATTAACAAATCGCAATGGCCTAATAAAGTTTGGACTGGCAATACAGTGTGCGTATCAAAATACAGTGTGCGTAAAATAAATATATATTATATATGTGTATTTGTGTGTATATGCGCGTGTGTGTGTAGGTATGTCAGTACCTACAGTTCACCATATGGGGTAGTTTTATAGGTTATAGCTGAACTTTTGAATCTATATAGTAATATTTGAGAATTCTTTCGTTTGAAATGCGATGGCTTCCGCTTTTATAAATATCCTACAAATCCAGCATAATCCTCGTAAGAATTTTCTTTTAAAAAAAAAAATGAACTTAGAAATATAAATTTCTTCTATGCATTTCTTCAAAATACGTCAAAGGTAATCTAACATAAAAATAAGTACCTACACAATTAATTATATGTATATATAATAAGCTGACAGACAAACTACATCATGTTCTAGATTTTCATTTCGTGTAAATAGAAAAATCTGTCAGCCACCTGTAGTAATCGTTTTTTACTTCACGTTCCTTTTGTAGATTTTTTCTTTTATCTAAGAAAAATGTCCATTAGACTGGAAACCTTTTTATGTAATAAAAAAAAAAACTATCTTAATTTTATTTAAAATCCATTCTATCATAAAATTGACAATAAAAGGTTTTGTATGTACCAATGCATAATATACACTGTAATTTAAATTTCCCCACATTCTTAGAATATTTCGATTTATAAACCCAATTGACATCATTTTTTCGATTATATACTATCGATCGAGTTAAAATATATGAAAATAAATAACAACTAATAATATGAATAAACTGTAAAACCTACTGTAGCTATACATTTATGTACATGACTATATAATAATAATATTTATAGTTAATACCTAATTTAATAGATATATTATGCTCCCATATTGTATAGTTATATTTTTTTTTGTTCTGCAGTCTTTTAAAGTCATTTAAACGTTCACTTCATACCACATAATACATATTTTGTGGATATTTATTTATAAAATAAGTTTTTATACAGTCAAATCTAAAGCCGGCTTCTTATCTAGTAGTTTTATATCGTATTTAAACATAATTTATGACGAATTTTCGTATTTTGTTTTTATGTTACAGGCGCGTATTGGCTTGGCCGTGGATCGTTACACCAGTAGAACAGGTAAATGTTTTATGATATATTATTTATATATAAGTTTTATTTTGGTCGGAAAAATACCTACACACCTACAAATAATATATTACTCATTGGAATTGAAATCTTTTCGAAGAAACTCAATACGACGAAACGGTATAAAGGACGTATAAAAACGTATTCTAGACTTGATTAAATGCCCTTCATCCTCTCATCCCCTCACCATCAGTGTTTAGGTGCGCATACTCCTAGGAAAATGTTTTATCGTCTCGGGTTTGCACCAAGTTTATGGTTTATCGGGTACATATATAAATATATATATATATATATATATATATATATATTATGTATATGCACATAGGTCCTATGATTATAATGCAAACACTTCGACAGAGGCCCATAGACCGTAAATGAGCATTTTATGGATAAGTATAAAATACATGCAGACATAATATTCTATATATATATTATATCCATGTGTGAGTGTTTTATTATAGAAATGACAACCGTATAGCGCAGCAGTTAGTATCAATGACGAAACGGATATTATAAAAATATAAAATATTTAAGATGGAATTTCAAATGTTCGAATTATTTGGAAATAAACTTGACTTGCCGACAAAAATATTACTGTACAGTTTTATCTCGAAAATCTATTCAAATTAATTTACGTCGCGGTACCGTTGTTTACGATACATATGAAATTAGTGTGTAATAATTTACTCAGTGGCTCAATGGCGCCAACCCTATGAAAAGGTGTAACAGTTGCTATATACATATGAAAATACTCAAAGAAAAATATTTAATTACAGTAAGTATCGTTAGGAAACATGCTTATGTAGGCCACTGCTTGGTCACTTTTATGATTAAATTTAGTCACTTGGCCACTTTTTTAAATAGCTTAAATTACTTCCAACCCTGACGATATTTAAATCTTGGTACATTAAAATGAAAAAAAAAACCATTAAATTTTGAATTTTGGAGGGGGTGGTTGAATAAAATGATGTTTTGTTACACCTCAAAAGTATGACTTGAGCACAACTGCGGCGTAGTGATGCAGATGCAAAAGTAAAGAAAATGTCGAGATTTGAATAAAATAAATGTACGTATACGTATAGTATGCAGTATGGTATAAGTATATTCAGAAGGGGGTGGCAATTCGAAAGAATTATCGTTTTTCTCGCTCGAACGTGTCGAACCGTGGACGACGATAGTAGCATAATATTATATTATATTACAATTAAATGTGTGCGATTGTGAAAATAAAAAATGTAAACGAATTATAATTGTCGCCGTGATAAAACATTACCCACAGAATAAAACAAAATCAAATGAGAAATACCTAAAGTAGGTATATATGTATATATTCGTATTGGTGTGCCGGAGCGGAGAGGAATTAGAAAGTGGACTATTGTTTCAATGTGTGGGAGCAGTGATTCTATATATTGTGCGGTGTGATGTATGTGCGTGTGTGTAAACAATAATAAAACGACGTTGTGGCGACGGGGAAAGGGGAGAAACATAAAGCTTCTCTTCTCACGCCCGGAATAGAAGGACTCGTTCAATTATCGGCCCATCTCTCGGTTTAATCTATTTTCCACGGGTTCTTTTTTCTCTTCTTCTTCAACTCCTCCGTCTTCTCTCAGTCTTCTTCTCCTTCGTATTTTTCTCGGTTTCTACTCGCGCGTTGTGCCACACATCCCGCGCACCTCTACCACCACCTCACTTCCTGGCGTGTAAGTTTACTCTATCCAGGGCTTGTGCGTACGTGTATATACGCACGCGCGTGTGTGTACGCTTGGGATAAAATTGAAAGTGTGTGTGTGTGTGCTGGGTTGACGAAGAAAAAAAAATTGGACGTGACCGAAATCAGCACGAGAGACTTACTCGATTTGACACCGGACTTCTTCGCCGCCCTTGCTTGTGTATATATACACGCGGACATGTATTTCCCCGAACGAATTACGTGGACACATCCATAGAGATTATTATCAAATGACTGTGTGCGGGAGAGAGTGTTCTCCGTGTAATAGTATTATATACTCTTTTTTTTTTTTTTTATCGACTGCGTACTATTTTACGAAAATTATATTACCTAGATTTTATTTTTTTTCGGGCGTTGCATCAATCCGCATCACACTATGTGGTTTTACGTAAAATGTGTTAAATATCGCGGGTAGTACCTATATATAGGTTGATAAACCTAACTAATATATCTTCTATTATCATATATATATATATATATATATATATATATATGTATTGCGCTACTGAAATATAATATCCACACAACTCGAAAATTATTATGTCCTATGAGTGTTTTGAACGGTTTTGATGTAGAACGCATATTACTCTCTTTCCGTTGCCTAGCTGTTTAATGAAAGAAATGTGCAGTGACTCGGACAAAGTGTGCATGCGCAGTACATAAGTCTTTTTAATTCTTTTCTGTTGGAAAATAAAGTATATGTACCTACTCGGAAGACATATACAAAATGTATATTTCTCGACACAACGCTGTGCAGTATGCCTCGCATTACCATGTACACCCCCCTATCGTAACCATTCAATACTGTTAAAATACAAAGACACAAACTGACAAACGTTTCAAATAGTATACAAAATATTACGTTTCTTCGACCGAATTCACAAGACAGCAGGTAAAATAACTTTAAAATTAGATTCTGCAACTTCTGCAATATAAAACGTCTTTATTCAACTATTATAATAATACGCCATAAGCCAATAAACGGAAAGTGACGTTTTGAAATTATTATTATTTCAAGTGTCTACAATTTGTATGACCAGACTGCAGCGTGTCGGCTAAAACGTCATAACGTCGTCCTACGCGTTCTACTTGAAAAAAGAAATAAAAACGCTAAAATATCTGAAAAAATAATTAGAATACTCATGTAGTCTCTGTCGTCCTCCCCGATAGTCAAGAACTCGTGTGTGGTTTGCGTCACAGCTCACAACTTAAAAATATTCATCATCATTAATTATTAAACAACCTATAATATTATTGTTGTACAGTAATATATACCTATATACCGTGATGCCGCTGTGTTACTCTTATTGATCCAACTCGAACAACAAGCGGTTTATAAATTTAAAATAAAAATAATTTGATTAGTAAGATTTACTTTTTTTACAAGAAACTTTGATTGCCGAAAGTCATGTTTTTTGAGTTATTGAGTCACCATCATACGTATATTGTTTCATTGTTCCAACAGTGCGAATTTATAATATGGTCTTGTCTCACGAACATTTTCGTGCGTTGTTCCCTTTTTACAATAAACGAGTGTTGCAATTACGTATGCAATATATATGCACGATAAGACCATAATATAAAAGTCAAAAAAGTCGTTTACATTTTCTTTTAATGTATTTTTATTAAATCAATAGCTGCAGTAGTTGCTGTACAAGGTCTTTTATGTTTTCCCTTTATACAAAACGTTTTACACTTAGATCTTTCTCCGTTTTCGTGACTATGTAATAATAATTTATCAAATAAAATCGTTTAACATTATATATTATATTGTATTCGAATCTTTACAGTTCCCTATTATATTATAGTGATTATTATAATAAAACGTACATTGTTTTATTTTTGATTTATGAATTTCGTCTTAATGACACACTCATATTACACCCGTAGTGTGACGTAAATTGTATATCATATATTATATAGTATTTATACTGTTCGCAGATAATAATAAATTTAATATGTAATTTATTATAGTAATGTTATTATTATTATATTATATATTTTATCGTACGTGCTTCAAGAGCGCGTAAAACATTTTAATTATACTGGTATTCAAAAAAAGAGCACAATATTTGGCAAAACGAGAGAAAATAATTGTTTTCGTTCGCCAATCGAAAATAAATAACGAAAGAGGCTTTTAACTCGAATAAAATACACGAAATGCTTCGGCGTTTTTTGGTTTCCAGACAGCTGGAGATACAATGTATAATGATGCACGCGTGTTTAATGCATGAAAAGCAATGATTTTTTAAAAAATTCTCGGGAAATACTCTTTCAAAGTCAACATGGTGGTGGCGATGTGCTGAACGTGGAGACTTTATATATATATATACATCCATACACGCGCGTATAGGTATATGCATCATATAATGGATGAAAAGGAAAAAAAAATAATGAAAAACAAAAAGAGGATTCATTGTACACGCTTTCCAGTCAATGGAAAACGAGAACAGTGTATCGAGCGAGAAGTGTGTCCTGTGTGTATGTATATGTGTTTTGTGTATGTTTCTCACGAAAGGCTCTCCGCCGCCGCCGACCCGTATCGCGCAATGGTAAATGATCTCCCACTTTCTTCACCCTCCTACCGATCCCTTTTCTATTTTTCGTTTCGTCCTTTTCTCGTTCTCGCACACCCCCGCTCCCGCCGTCGTCGTTACCCGCAGCTATCGTTCTCCGGGGGGAAGGGGAGGGGTTTTTTTCAGTCAACATCGACCGACGACACGGGTTTTGTCCGCGGCACACATCGGGCGACATGCACACCCTCCCCGGGGCGCAAAGGAGCCGAAGGGAGCGCTCTGCGCTGCAGCACGAAACGACACCCGGGGGACCGTTCGAATGGGCTTTACGTGATGGACTTTCGAGCTGGTGCGTGATCAATCATCTCTCAGACGCGACGCGAGCGTACGCACTCACATCGTGCGATATATATATTGTGCGTGCGTGTGTATGAGTGCGTGTATTGCGTTGTACGACAATGATAATATTTTCCCAGACCGTCGTCGACTTCGCCTCGCCCACCCACGCCGAGCGCAGAGAAAAAACCGCCAAATCGCCGTGACCCACCGGCAAATTTCGACCAGAATTAGACGCGCGCACCCGCCTCGATCTGTCACTCCCCTCGCGCGCGTTTTGGGCATTATATGTTTGTCTAGAGCATTGTTGCAAGATATAGTCGTAGCAGCTACTTATGCGCCTATCATGTATCATCGCAGTTGTTGATATCATATAAAATAATATAACAATAAATAATATTTCATATTAGTACGATCGATGCCCGCAGCATAGACTGCTGTATTACACCGCACAGGGTGGTTCTTCTGTGGTTGATGCGATGGTTGCACCATAGGCGCAACTAGGATGGTGCTTGGAAGTTCTATTTTAGCACCCTTTGGCCCCTGTTATAAAACACCTAAACTAATGTGAGAACACTGCGGTTTATTTATTTTATATAGGATTTTTTTTATTTAACATTGTTATAAAAAAAAAAAACTATTCAAAAAGTGGATTTTTCTAACTTAAACAAGTTAGTTCGAATTGCAGTTACAATTCCAATAAGTTCTGTAATATGTGAACGCAGTTTTCCATGTACCTATGCAGAAAATTAATAATTAGTTGAGGTTTATTTTAAATATTTAAAGGGATGATGCAAAAAACATAAAAACAGAATAAGTGTTAGATAAGTATAGCGATTTAAATTTAAATTATACATTTATACAATTATAATTGTTATAACTTGTAATGTATTAGATATATAAATATTATATTATCATAAATATTCATAACAAGACAACTATTTACTTTGTAAACACACGGGTTAGTGAGACAAGTATACATTATTTTAGCACCTCCCGAAAATGTAGGTCTAATTGCGCCTATGGTTCACACGCGCCTCGATTTCTCACACCCCTCTCGTGTTTAAGCATGTTTGTCGAAAGAACCGCAAGACACGGTCGTACCTATACGCCTATGTATCATTGCAGTTTTTGATATCATATAAAATAATATAACAAATAAATAATAACGCAAAATATCGTATATTACACGATGTACCCCGGCAGCATAGACTGCTGTATTACACTGCACGGGATAGCTCTTCTGCGGCTGATGCAATGTTCACAGGGCTAAAAGCTCGCAGCGACCGACACGTTTATATACATTTGTTTTTAATTAGTACCGAAATACGATATATAAATATATTATATACATTGTTATAAATGCATATATACACACACTCACTGCAGCAGTGTATATATCATACAACACACGCAGCGGACCATTGCGAGCCGGTCACTGGCATATTAATGTTTTGTTTATGTTAAACAAACCGTTCAATGAATAAATTTAACCAAAGATCCTCTGCAGGGGCGAGCGCGGCCCGGGGGAGATATTGAATTATTTAAATTGGAAACACATTTTCCTATATACGTATATATATATATATATACAGAAGTTATACTAGTATAATATATACTACGCACACACATTCACAAGCGCCCATCACAATCCACACACCCTCACGCCCATACACTCACATACCCTTACACCCACACAAACACGTGTGTGTGTGTGTGTGTGTACATCTCAGAGAAATGGTGTTAATTTCTCGCGTAAAATCGACGCACTGTGATATCGAAACACGCATTAGCAATATTATTATAATAACTGTGCGAAAGACAATCGATAAAAATAATTATGACCATAAATGTTTATTATTATTATAATATACATTTAACCGCAAATTACGATACTATAACTTACTACCGCTAACGATATTCAAACCAATAACGCCCGTGACATTTATTTGGATCAATAATTATTATGAAAATTATTATTATAATATCAATATGATTTCGTGATCTCACGGTCTGTTATACCGTTATTATATTTGTTTACTAAATTGGTCGTCTACACGAGAGCAATAACGTTTGGTCAGTATCACGTATAATATTATGGACCTATATATAAATGGTTTATGTTGTGATTATAGATTTACTGCGTAAATTCAAATGCTTTTACAGACATACATACTTATCAAGTATAATATTTACATAATATGTTGTATCGTACAAATCCAATATTTTTTTTTTTTTTTAACAATATATACATTTTTGATAATCTTGAACATTTTTGGTTTTAAGATCATAAACCATTTTTTTTTTTTTTTTGAGGGGGGAGGGGGTCGTTTTTGATACTTATTTAGCTCATATCTGCTCATATTTTGTTTCTAATAATTATTATAGCCTGTGAACACCATTATTATAAGTTAAATCATGTATAAACAGTGTACACATTATTGTATTATATATAAAATACAAGCATTCGTGATCGTTCCGGTTTTATATAGTCAAACGAGCATTTTTGTCCCGCGGTACAAATCATTATGAGTTTTTTTGCAGAAAGTTTTTCTAACAATCGAACGGAAGTAATAATAATAATGTAAACCGCACATTATTATCTGAAATAATAAACGTTTACCATTACAGCGTGCACGAGAAAACGCGTTGTAACATTAGATTAGGTACCTATTAAATATATATATATATATATACATTAATACATACATAGATACATACATACATACTACACATATACATATAGTTTTACGAGAAATCGGTTTTCGAGTAAAAGTTTTGGGAAAAGTTGGATGTTTTATAGAACGTGTAAAAATGCTCACACTGTGTTCTCGAAACTTTTTTTTATTGCTTTGTTATTTATTTTTCTAGGTATGTTATTTTATTGAAATATTGAAACACGCATCGCTTAACGTTATTCTTTTTTTCGTTGTTCGATCCGTTCGAGAGCTTTAGAGTTATTCGGTTTTTGAATGAATTAAAATAAAAGTACGAATAGATAAATAGCAAACAAACAAATATGCGCGACGCGTATAATAAATATAAAGGCATTAGACACGGTGAAGATAAATCCTACGAATAAGACTCGGCAGCGATGACCACATATGGTTCTCGTTCAAATTCAAAAAGTGCGGTTTCCACAATATACGATAATTGCTTAACACCTATCGAATAACTATGTCACAAGGACAAAAACACTACTCATATTATTATATGGAGCTCGAAATATCAAACAGAATGGAAATATTGTGATACCTTTTATAGTCAATGGGATCATTATAAAATCTTAATCCGATGCGCACGCGATTGTATAAATAACATAATGTGTTAAAACTATATAGTTGACTTAGGTTTTAAGTCTAATGTTATAGTATTAATTCTGGACCACATATTAAAACGATATGTTGTAAAGCATACAAGATACTTGGGTTTCAAAAATATTCATTCCACGTGATTTATTTTCAACAATCCAAGAATTTGTTATATTCCGTATCCGAGCCATTCCCTTCCCCGTATTACATATTTTTAACAATAAACGATAAAGTTTTAATTCTAAAAAACGCAAAAATTCTAAAATTTTTAGATTGTAAATATAACGTAAACGATTTTTTTTTTAAATGCTAGACCTTGAAAAAAGTTCTTTGATGAATAAAACTTATATTAATTCAAATTACGTTGTGTGGATCCATAATTTAAACATTATTTTCGGTGTTTGATTTTTTCCTAAAATCACCCATCACTCCCTGGGGCGTTTATACCTTACCCTAAGCCCAAAAATGTATAAATCTATCCGAGTAAGTGCACACAGACTTTTGTTAAGGATAGGTCCCTCTTCTATATGGACATTATTATGAGATCAGCTTTAAAACAACAATCTATGTATGTATGTCACTGGTTTATAAAACAATTAAAAATATTAATATTATGTGACTAATGGCAACCATTTAGTTATAAGTAACCGTGGTAACAAAAACCTTAGCCAAAATCGGCTAGACAACGTATTTCTTGTATCCAGCCTAAATACATAAATATGTTTAAAAATATATTTCTTTGAAATTTTGTCATCGTATATTGTCTCCACCGCGGTATAGGTTTTGGTTTAAAAAATTCGTTTTTCATCAAAACGTTATAATATTTTTGTAACGTATGAAAAGCCGTGGGTTCTGTTTTATTTTTTCACATCGATATCGGTCGTACCGGCGGCAAGACTCTCGCAGGATATCCAGTGACCAAAATCAATATCCATAACGTGTACCGTGCGATCAGACACCCGCCGAACAACAACAACAACAACAACAACAACAACAACGACGACAACGACAATAACGACGATGATAATAATAACAACACACATACACGCACGGTATAAAAATATAAACTGTGTAAGGATCACTCGACGCCCCATTTATTTATTATTATTATTATTATTATTACCGTCGTCGGACGATAAATGCGATATGGTATATTATGTTATACGTACACAAAAAACACGCGCGCGGCGTTGTTGTGTTTTCTTTCGGCGGAAAACCGCGGAGGCCATTTTTCCAATTCGACGCTGGAAAAACATACACGTGAATAAACATCATGATTGACGCCCGTGGTAATATTTGTTTACTCGCCGTGCGCGAAGAGACTGGAGCGGGCGCGGCGGCGGCGTCGACGGCGGTCGGTGTGGCATTTTCGAACGCGTGAGAACGACGACGACGACGACCACCACCACCACCACCACCACCACCACCACCATCACCGTAACCGTAACCGCCGCCGCCCAATAATCGTCGATATAATGCTCGCGCTCGACGATCGGTGGCGTCTCCCGATTTTGGGCTCTGGTGCCGATTGGGGGGGGGGAGGGGGAGACAAGAGGCATTATCGTCGTGTGTTCGCTCGTGTACAATATTGTCTGTTTATTCGCTTTCCAAATTGTGAGTTTGTGTAAGTGCCATACGTATGTAAATATTATTTTTTAGACTTTAAAACAACACTCGTCATAAGAGACGTCTCGTCGTTATATTTCAATAGTTATAATTTTTATTAAACCCATAAAACGTTTCCGGACAAAATATCACACCTATATTTAGATTAATATTTTTATATACAAATATTTACATGTATATACAAGGTGATTCACCGAACATGCTCACCCCCGTTTTTTCATTTAATAATCAATTTTTTCGAAATTCTAATTTTTAGAAGTTTTAAATATACTTTAACCTTACGCATATTTTCAAATTTTTGATATTTTTTATACTACTTGAAGAGTGCCCTGTGGAGATGTAAACTTTTGTTTCTTTAAATAAGAATCCCTCCCCATCGAAATTATAAAGCGGATAATTTTTCTGAAACCTTTAACGTATCGATAATAGGTTTGGAAGATAATAGAGGCTATGAAAATTTGAAAATTTTAGTAATTAATATTCTATTAATATTTAAAATTTATAAAAATTGCTCAAGTATAATAAATACTAGAAAAATTCAAATTTTGAATTAAATACATCAAGAATTTCAAAAAAAATTACATACATTGAATAATTTATAGTAAAAATAGAAAGGTAAAGGTAATTTTTATTTGAAAATCAGAAGTTCGTATCGTCACAGAACATTCCTTAAGTATTAAAAAAATCTCAAAAATCTGAAAATACGGTCTTCAAGTATACATAAATCTTTCAAAAATCAGAATTTGAATAAATGCATAATTAAATGAAAAAATTGGGTGTGAGCATGCTTGGAGAATCACCCTGTATGTAATACGTGCGTTGTATACTTATTAAATTGAATTTGCTCTCGTCCGCCATCTTAGAAATTTGTCTAAGGATTCCACGATCAAGAACACTCTACGATATACCATATATTACCATAGGTAATATGATATTGTTACGTGGCACACGTATGGTTTTAGTGTCATTACGGCGGTGTCGGGGAACGGAAATGAATAGCCGATCGGTCGATGTTTTCTTAATTTCTTTCAATGAACCAACCGGAGAAACGGCATTCTAAAAGGTTACCAAGAACGGAAATGGTTTAATAATTATACTAAACTATCGGTTTACGCGTATAAATAGGTACGGTGTATAGCGATAATCCAAACTATAAACTAATAATTTATCGTCCGTGCTTCAGATTATTGAGAGTTGAAAAAAAATCACATTTACATATTTTTATTAATACCTATACATTAACGGATCGAATTAAGAGAAAGTTTCCTTAGAGCATGTGGACGGCCTCTAACAAAGAGACCAATAGAAGAACGTCTCGAAAAATGGAAAGAGGAAGCGTCTTTTGTGATGCCAGATTATTTTATTATAATAATATGTATATTGCCCGAGTTTAATGGATAAATGGTAGTGTGTAGTTTTTGTTTTATCGTGGCTGGATTACAAAGTATTTTGGTTTACCGATAGCACAGCAGCATTAGGTGTTAACTTGAAAAATTAATTCTACATTTGAATGAAAAAAAAATCATCGAATGTGGTATATACCCTCCCCAATTCCCGGCCTGCCGAAGCACAAGTCCTGTTCTTTCTACAATATACACTTGTCTAGTGTGACCAAAGTTACTTACTGAGGTATAGAGGTCGACTATCACAAAATCTCTGAAAATAATTTTCCTAACCATATACAATATTATTATCGGTCATTACCACCCGAGGGACACTGCGTGGTCGTTTGGACTCCATATATAATATTATGTTACACCATTTATATTTTCTAAGCATACTCCGTCATATTTTAATTTTACGAATTAATTTGTCGTCTGAAACACAAATATTGTAAACGCCATACCGTAGTATCATATTTTATGCGTATAATTAATAGTTAAATTACTATTATACTTTAACTTCAAAGACTTAGACGTATATATAACTCGTATTTGTACTCGTCACTCGTCCTGCGCTACTACAACGGTCTCAGCATTGTCTATTTATAGGCGTAAAGCATATTATTATAATAATATTATAATAGTACTTGACGTTCATAAATTATTATTTTAACCATAGCTATTTAACGTGTCGTACCTCCTATACTGTGTAAACAGCGTGCACAGTTAACGAAAACATAAATATTTATAAACCGTTTATTTCCATCAACGACAATTAAGTAATTATCATTACGTTGCCTGTTTGGAATTTGACATTTTTAGAAACGTCTTCTGTTTAATTACGAATCGTTTTACTAGCGGTATATATCAATATAATTGTCATTACCTACTTATGGTCTAAATGGGATTCAAAACATTAATTGGATTAATAAACGGCTGTTGTTTTACGATTAAATAAACAATAATAATAATAATAAAACAAGTAAATAAAAAATGAATTTATTACCAAATATCGAAATTTGTTATCATAACACTTTCGTGTACATTATAATAATCTTCAGGACGCACTTTTCACGTTTATATGTCAACAATGCAATTATAACTTCTCTCTTCTTAAATAAGTGGTCTGTCAACTTCAAACGATACTTATGACAACAAGTGAACACCATTCAAGGGAAAAACATTGCCGTACAACGGTTTTCAGATAAATGCACCCAAACAACAGCAGCAAAGATTTTAAAAAGCTAGTTAAGGGCTTTATTTATTCGGTCGTGTTTTATAAGAAACACTACTTATACCAGACATAATTTATGAAGGGTAAATTTAAGACGACTATCGGATTTTGTTCAAACATTAAATGTCTGCTTCTACGCCAAGTGAAATTATAACAAATCAAAAGAAATAGTCGGTAGTCGGTCTTATATTATATTGCAGAATAAGTATTAGCATAATGATAATATTAATGATGTAATTAGAACAATAATTTCAAATAATAATGACTTACCAAAAATCAGTTAAAGAGACAATAAAAGATTAATTTTAAACGTTCGATTTTCGATGATGACGGCATTGTTTTCCAATTTATTTAACATTATTATAATGTATAATTTAAGTACTAGACCCATAAATTGAAAATAATATATAATAATAATCAATTTAGTTAAATGACGGGTAATGATAGGTGTTAAGAAATATTATTAAAAAGTCTAATAATTTATAGGTATTGTAAACGTAATGTTAATAACACAAAATTCCACAACGAATTATACTTAAATAATTATTATTATATTTTTGTAGTTCATGTCGACCGATAGTATTATATTGTTTACTGGCAAAGTAAAGTATATTAAATGATTTAAACTTGTCGGTGAAGTTCTAAGTATATAATATATAGCTTTTAAAATTTCAGTCGTTTCAATCGGATACGCGTATTACATATCCTCAGGTGTTCGCGTCTGTGTGCTCGTGCTGTTTCTGGAGCATTGTGAAAAAAGTTCAAAGGATTTTTTTCATAAAATTCAATCTAAGAAATAAACGCAGTTCACCTGTTTCGATCAACTTGATTTCCGCGCTATCGACTTGCCGTTATCGGATATCCGCTTTCCAGACAAAGGTCTCACTTCACTATATACGGCTATCGATATTATAACTTTTGTTACTCGGGGGCTTTTCGAAGACGGCACAGTGTATATTATATGTATGTATGTATGTATGTATATATTGTACACTGTATATATAGTTCAGACTCGCAAATGTTCATTTTCCCATGTGTCATAAGCATTTCCTGGCTTTTCGTCGAACAGTACCTATAGGTATCATACACGTGACATGCATCAATGATGTTTTTGATATTGATATATATTTTTGGATTTTCAACGTATAGTCATATATATATATATATATATATATATATATCATACATAGTATCTATTTACAACCAGACCAAAATGATATAATAATAGTCGAATAAGTCAGGATCCAAAGTATATTGTGCGCAGGGATTGCTTTAACGTGCAATTGTACACAAGACGTGCATAGTTCTAAATTAAAACGTGCATTTCTTATTTAAATTTTGTGCAGTTCATACAAAATAATATATGATTTAAATTTATAATGCTTTATTATGTTTAAACACTAAATTATAATAGAAGGATGCCTGTACATATAAAAGTATGGTCCGTTATTATCGCAACGCAGTGTTCTTTAGACGATATAATAATATTATATATTAGTTGTTGTAAAGCATAGAGAGTTTATTAGTTTTCTATTATTATAATCTAAATGGTAAAATGTAAAAGTCAGTATTAAAAAACTTTTTTTTTAAGACTAAATTGTATCCGATCGAATGAATACGTGTTTCCAAGAATATATATACGATCTCTAAGTTAAGAGATATCTTAATATCTTAATATCAAAAAAAAAATACAATTTTGTAAACATATATGATATAATTATGAACGTTATTCTAACAACTTACAATATACCTTACTTACAAATATAATAATCACGATTTAAGAAGTTCAAACTTCTATAATATATATTATCTAAGTTGTATAATTATATTATTTATTATTTGTACAATTGGAAAACATATATATTGTTTTTTTCTGTAATATCTCTTATTCTAGAAATCGTATAAGTATTCTTAGAAATACATTTGTTCGATAGTGAAAAATTCGGTCTTAAAAAATTTCAATTTTTTAGCGCACATTTTTTCATTTCTGTGAAACAAACAACTGGATATGCAAGTCTAAAATTTACTTACCGTAAGCTCTGATGTTGTGATATATATTATAAACACGGTGGTAAAGTTATACAAATATACTACCTATATACATTATGCAGCAATTACATAATATATATATATATATATATAGTTGATTAATGTTGTGTATATAAAATATTCAATATCAATTGTCCCAAAGCTCATATAATACGATAACATGTATATAATACGACACACCGCGATGTGCGGGTGTGTTTGATAATGAATATGCAGCGTACATATTATTATTATAAAATTACAATTTATTAGACTGCGCGTTTCACCACAAAGAGATTCAAAGCACCACCGCGATGGTGTGATTTAAATAAATAAAAGTGTTTTATGCTGCTATAGAGTGGTGTTACGACGTGAATGCAGCAGTGCGCTAATTTATAGGAAACAATTTTTTACAAAAAAAAAAAAAACATTACTGCAATACAATAGGTACAATACTCGCTATGGCACGCCAAGTTAATATTATAATATAATATATTATCAAATCGTAACAATTTTCAATCGATAGGTACCTACGCAGAGCAAACGGTATATGTTATATTATGTAGGGCTGGGGTCTCTATGAACTTTCCATTCTTTCCCAAAACTAGATGCACAGTGCTTGTTTTATAATATATACGTTGTATGTATTTTTGAATTATAAGAAGTTTTTATTTTGCATTTTTCGTCAATTTTTCATTTTAAGGTCATTTTTTTTACTTGTCAAAAAATTTAAGGGTTTTTAAAGCATATTTTAATAATAAATTCGGATTTTTTTTAAAGTTTTATTTTAAAATTTTTGATTAAAAAATTAATTTTGTAACGTACACTAATAAGGATTTCAACTAATCAAAACTTTTCGAATGGATGCGTACGATGTACAAATCGAGATTACGAGTGACAACAGAAAATTAAATGACAATAAATTTTGTTTTCAAATTAAAGGTGTACGTAGAAGATTTAAAATCATGCAGTGCACTGCAAACATTTTTAATAAATTTAATTTTAAAAAATGTTCGGTTCAAAGTTTATTTAAAATAAAAATAATAAAGGCATTTTATAGATGCATTATTTTAAATTTTTAGAGGGCATAAAGTATTTTTTTTAGGATATTTTTGAGTTTTCAGAGCATTACATTCCCACCTCTAGTTATAATATGTATCATCATATTATGTTAGCTTTGCGCACTATATGATATTATTTTATGTTTTATGTATTATTATTTTTATATTTTATTAATATACATACTATAATAATATAATAATATATAGAACACGGTGCGATGCAGCGATTGTCGGCGGTAAAACGGGATGAATGATATGTCTATTCGAGTATAGTTATAATAATAATAAATAATATACGGGTCAAGTGGACTTCCAAAGTATTTCTTGGGCGGCTTACGATTATGCGGAAAATTATTAGAAAATTATTCGTATATATTATACTCTATAATATTATTATACATAAATAATAATACGCGAATGCGGCATAACGTTATATAATATGGAAAACTACAGATGCAAGGGAAAACGGGAATTTTATTTTTATCTCGTAATTGCGTGCGCGTGGTTTATTATTTATGGTTTTACGTATTTATATTAGATGATGAATACACGCCAGTATAACGGAGAGAGCAGCTATAAACGCGCGCGCAAACACAAACAATAAACAAGAGCAAGGAGTAGAGAAAAAAATACCAAAGAGTGTTTAAGAGGAATATAAAACCACTAATGAGGCGAATATCGCCAGCCTTTTCTCGGCCGTGCACTGTATACTACCTACATGCGCGTATAATATAATATTTTAATATAATGATGAATGATGATATACAGGGTGATTCAAGATCTACGTTAAGGCCACTTAATATTGATTCAAAATTGAGAAAAATTTACGATACCAAAGGTTTTTTGATTTAGAAACATCCCAAAATTTGTACGTTTTATAATTTTTTACAATATTTTAGGGGGGTTTTAGGCGCAGTCGATTTTAAAAATTTATAAGAACTTTAAATGTCTCTCGAGCATAGAGTTTTGTATTGATTAATATGATTGTATTAAAAAAAGATCTTCGTATTATACCTGCAAAAAAAGTATAAGTAAAATATTCTTGTTTGAGTTTCTAAAGTCGACCCCCTCCCCCCTAAAACCTTCTAATATATTTTAAAAAATATATAAAATTTACAAACCATTTTAAATGTTTCTAGAAACTTTCGTATCGTACATTTTTCTGTATTTTGAATATTTATGCGATAAAATGACTGTAACATAAATTTTGAATCACTACGTATTTGGACACACACACACACACACACACACACACATGGGTTCAACCGATACTCGACTACATATGCATCGTCGGTAGTACGTGTTATAGGAGCGTTTTGACACACATTACTATATTATATATAATACGAAGTACATTATATTATTATTATTATTATTATTATACTGCTGCTCATCGCCTGTGCATTGTGCGTTACATTATTATAATAATTATTAGCCCTGTATAAACTCGTTAACGAGACGAACTGAAAACGACGTTTTATTGCTGAGCAGGCAACAAAACAACATTGCAGCACGAGCGTGAAGCAACACAAGTATGATATTATTATAAAAAAAACTATTATAATATGTATACATGATATTATGATACAAAATGTGATTCGTTCAACGTAAAACGTACTCATTATTATATCAAAAAGTTTATCCTTATAATTTTTTAGACTTTTTTTTTTTTAATGACAACATGCAGTTTTAATTTCATATTCTAAAGCCGGATATTTTTTCTTAGTACTGTGACACATTAAAATTGAATTTTGGACGAATAGTTTGAGTCATAACTCATAAGTATTCAAATTATAGGCAAGTGGAGTGGTACGCGGTACCTTATTACTCATAAACTACTCGTCCGAAATTTAATTTTTATGTACCTATCGAAATAGTTTGAAAAATATTTTGCTTTGGAATATAAAATTAAAACTGTATGTTATTTATTCAAAAAAGAAAAAAAACTTAAATAACTATGAAAAAAATATTATTTTTTTTTAAAAAAAATGTTGTGTAACAACTTAAAACTATGTAAAAAAAAAAATTTGAAAAAATTCAATATTTTTTGATATAATGATTGCTTTACGTTAAATGAATCATTCTTTATACTTCTAGTACGGCAGTGGACGTTCTTCACGGGCAAATGATTTTTTGTCGGTACTTATATAGTTGTGCCTAATAAATTATGCGATGCCTCAAAAATAAGAACCATGGGTCTATGTGCCTGTTGGTTTTTTGACATCGTTGAACATATCTTGTTAAATATTTTTGAAACCCGATTTTTTGATAATCCCAGGTCTTACGCAATCGTGTTGTAATAATTAATTGGGTCAAAATAGAAAAAAGTGTGCAATCGTGTTACAGCCTAAAATATAGGTATCATAGTAGATATCTATAAATATTAAATAATAATATATAATATGGTTAAATGTGGTTTGGCAGTTAAAAAAAAAAATAATAATGGGGGACACACCTGAATCCCCCCCATCGTAATTACGCCACTGCTAGACAATAATATAATATTACCAAGCAATTAAATGTTATTATACAATATTTGAGCGATAAATACAATTATTATTACCATGCGAATCGCTGGCAGAATGAATATATAGTACGAATCGGTGGCTCGACGGCGGTTCACGAATTGAATAACCGCGAACCGTTGTTCCTCTTTGTAACCGTCGTCGATTTCGGTCACGGTCGTAATTAATAAACAAATTACTGTCGACGGAGGCGTACGTGGGTGCGTATATTATATTATAGGTAGGTACACACAACACACAATAAAATATTTTAATATAAGTACTGCGCCGATACACACGGCGACCACAGACGAATCGTTACAATATAATACGTACTTTAATACAACAAACATGTGCCAGTGTATGTAAACTGTATATATTGTAAAGTACTTATTAGGATTTCGAAAATGTCTGAATTTCATCTCAAACATCATCGTCCACAGGCATGGAGTTGATTCATTTAACGTAAAACATTCGTTGTATTATCGAAAAGTATAGACTTTCCAAATTTTTTGTCGTTACAAAACAACATTATTTTAAAGACATTTTTTTCATATTTTTTATGCTTTTAATTATTTATTTTTTTGAATGACGATATACAGTTTTGAAATTTCATATTCCAAAACAGAATATTTTCACCTTAGCACTTCGATACATCAAAATCGAATTTTGGACAAGCGTAGTCTATGAGTTATAAGCACTTTAAATACTTGTACGTACCTCACAAACTATGTATCCAAATAAGTGGAAAAATATTTTGCTTTGAAATATGAAATTAAAACTGCATGTTGTCATAGAAAAAAAAAGTAAAAAACTTCAAAAATTATGAGGCTATGAAAAAATATTATTTCTTTCGCCAGAAGTTTTATGGCGATCGGATGAATAGTGTTGGAGTGCATAAAGGACATTCATTTATATATAGATATATTAACTTAAATCAATTGCAATCTTACTTTATCCTTAAAATAACAAAAATGTACCAATAATATTTAACAATTTGATGCATGCATTTAACACATCTGCCCGATTAAACAACGGCAATTATATTTTATATATACAAAATAAAATACTAATTTCTCTAATTTATTTCTGCTATTACTATTATAATCTGAAATTTGTAACCAATGGCAACCAAGAATAAACAAAAATAATTTTCCAACGTGAATCTCAAAATCCTTGTGTGAGCACCTCTTTAAAATGCTAACTTTGGAAAATCCTTTCTTAGTGTATGGTGAAATTATAATATTAATCTACCATCAAAATTTAAAACCGATAGTTCTAATATATTTGGCTCTCCGCTGATTATGAATCGGTCACTTTTTTACTTGAGTCTTTTCGATATATTTTAATAGTTATTATTTTATTCGGAGCGAAGACGAATCCAACAAATCAAAAATCATCAAAATCGGTCCAGCCGTTCTTGAGTTATAAACGGTGTAACTAATCCGACTTTGTTTTATATATTTAGATTATTATTATTATTTCATCACATTTATAGGTATACTTATTATGCGTTTGCCCCTCGCCGAGGCTGTTGCCCGAGACCGTCACAAACACAATATTATTATAACGTCAGCATAACATAGGTACCTATCGTGCGGTATTGTAATAAGTAATAACTAATAACACTTGAGCCACGCTGTGTCGAGCGAGTTATTCGTCCGAAGTCCGTTCTCTCGGGTCCACACGCCTCGCGATTATAATTATTATCACAACAACGCCGCGCGATGCGTATATTATAATACTCACACGCGTATATGGGTAAGTATAATGCGTGTAACGTGTATAATATTATTACGTTATGGAAAACGCATTCGTACCTATATGTACATACCATCTCACAGACACGTAATGTTATGTGATACATGGTGATCGAATGTATAGTTCGCACGTAGGGGCTATAATAATAATAATGCAGAAGCAGCAACCCTGGAGTATAATAATAATATGATGTTATACGTCGATTATCGACGGTCGCATGTGTATAATAATAATATACAAAACGACGATCGTTCAAAGGCTCCGTTAAACAAGGCTGAGACCGCACAGCCGTATATTTAAATATAACCGATGAGAGTTATGGTAGGTATAGTTGTACAGGCGCAATCGGGATAATATTGCATAAAAAAATATAATACCGAGAAACGTATTACTTTTTTCATTTTCGCGTTTAAAATATATATGCCTATAGACCGTCTTATAATAATTATATAAACAATGACTGCGATTATCCATAAAATTGTCTGCTTATGTCTAGGTCGGACATTTTTTTCATTAGCAAAGTACTACACATGTTGCCGGAGTCCTCGGAGTCCATCACCCTTCTCGGTGTGCCGGCGCTATGAGTGTTTTTTACTGTAATCCGGTCGACCATCTCGACGGCAGGACGACGACGATCGGAAACTATTTTTTGCTCTCCGATTGCTTTTTTGCAATTTTTTACGGAGACCTGCAAAAGTACTAGAAATAGCAATCTCTCCGTTCGAGTAGTGTGGATAACCCCCACCGACCCAATCAACTATATACGTCTACAAGACAAATAATAATACATTACACCTATTGTAGTACACTGCTGCAAACCTTTGGCTGCCGCTGGTCTCGTCGCGGCGGTTGCAAACGGTTCGGTGTGTATATACATGTGTGGTTCCCAACCATGGGGGGGGGGGGGATTTGAGATATTGCGCGGAGGAATATAATATAGCGATGATGAAATAACGATCCCCACGGATTACGGACTTGATGAGAAAAAACAATTTCAAATTTCTCATTAAATTAATTGTATTTATGATATTTATTGTAAAAATATATATAAAATTGTATTCAACAGTATAAAAATAATATTATAAAGTCGATTTATATTTTATTTTCAAAATTATGAAAAAATAAATAAGTCATTAGTTGTATAATACATAGTATTTTGTAAAATGTATTCGTACGCCTCACTATACCAAAAAAAGTCGTTTAAACTCTAATTTAAAAGAGAAGGGGGCGATTTTTGAAAATTTACAAGGGGGGCGTTGAATAAAAAAGGCTGTAGAGAATCACTGATACCTATACAATTATAATATTATAATATTATTACACACGTTGCGGTCGTCGCGTATATCGAAGCGTGTGCGTCTCGTTTCGTCGGCTGTAGCTGTTGTTGTAAGGCCTCGTCGTGTTCACACAAGCTGCGGCCGCGTAACAATGACGCCCACGACAAAACGTTTCTCGTCCGTGACAGTGTCGATAACGATGATATTATAATAATAACAACAACAACAGCCAGCCAGTCGGCCGCCCGCGTGATTTCACCGCGATAAATCCTATAGGTGGTTTTTTTTTTTTTTTTATATTCGTTTCCTCTCGACTAACCCTCCTCCCCCTCACACACCACGGGCAACACTTTCCGCGGCAACACCACCACCACCACGATGGTACAGCCATCATACTGTACCATAAGGTATTAGGCGCGCACACAAAAAATATACCTACCTATACAATAATCATATTATATTATTATGTATATAATATTATATTATAGTCGGTCGGCTCCTATAATCTCCCGCCGAGGTTCGGATGACTCGGACGGTCATGGAGAGATTTTTTTTTTCTTTTCCCGCCATCTCTCGGCGACTGCGCGGCGTTCTCACGCGTCTTACCGACTGTAAACACATATAATATTATATATATATATGTGTGTGTGTGTGTGTGTGTGTGTGTGTACGCGCCGCGCGTACCTACGCCAAGTGGAGAAAAAAGTGAATTCTTATCCGCCTTGAGAGAGGGAGAGAAGGATTGATGTTACCGCAGAGAACCGGTTTGTTGACCCGAGTAGTAGTGTTTGTGGCCGATGCTGCGAAACTGGTTTGCTGGTTACGAACACGTAATACATATATATATTTAATATTATCATTATATATTATTATTACTATTATAGACTACACTCTATCCGTCGCCATCGCGTACGCACCGGCGTCGTTTTGTATACACACACGCGCGCACAAACGCTTTGGACTCGGAAACCGTGGTGCCCGAGGCGTAACGGACCCAATAACCTTGCCCGTGAATATACACGAACGTCCGTCGGCCAAGCGAATTCCACACGCGTGTGTAACGACGACCGCGACACTATTATTATACCATTTTACGCGCACAACCACGGTATGGTGGCGTGTATGGACGGCGACGGTCCTACGAGCGCGCTGTTATGCAACTCGTCGGAGCACGTCACGGGTTACGCCACTGCTGTTCTGACCGACCGAACCGACTCGCCGCAAAATGTGTGCAGTTATAACGACGATGACGATAATTATATTACTCGCTCGCGTCCGATCGCAGCGCGTGGGCCGACGCGTATTCGATCCGGAAACGATAATATTGTATACGCCGTGGCCACTGTATATTACCTTTCCAACACGATATTAATGAAGGTCCAAAGCCTCGTGGTAACAATAAAATATTCTCATAGGATGATCTGGAAAAGATTATATCATCGTCTGGTGGGTTACCTGTAGTAAATATATATATATATATGTATTGAACGCTTGTGTGCGAGTATGCGCGCGCACCGAGGAGACAATATGGCGCAATTCGAATCGACGCGAAAACTAATCCTTAAAACCGTTTTACGGTCCCTTTTAATAATAATATCTAATATTATATTATTATATTATTGTTGTCCCGAACTGTAGCCGGCTCTAAGTGGCTACATATATATACTAATATCGTGTTTACTGCAAAGCCACTTCCGTGTTTTATAGCCATCCACTTATGTCCTATTATTATTATTATTATTACTGTAGTACATATTATAATACGCGCAAGTCGTACTTTTTAAAGCGTTCGTGTGCGGGCTTATCGAAAATTACAATCTATTTGTATCATTCGTAAACGGCTGCGCGATTGAGAAGAAAAAACCGAAACCGCAAAAAATAATACATATAAAAACATCTACGCGTCGAACAGAGGACCGCGACACGGCCGTGCAGGAAGCGCTCGTCATCAAGTCACGTAAAATAATAACACGACGTGACGAAGAAAGAATTTCTACGGCGACCCATACGATGAGGATACTTAAAGACTACTAAGACTCACGTTTTTATTCGGCGGAGAACGATTCCGCAAATTTAATTTTTATGTACACGATTCCTCATGATTTTATGTGCAACGTTGCCATTTGTTTGCCCCTGTTTAAGTATTATAAATAATAAATAGTTATTCCGAAAAAAAAGAAACTAATTACAATTAATATATTATTGCCTATTGTATTATAAATTACAAATCGTTTTGTACTTTAAACGATTTTGAGATTTTGAGAACAAAACTTTCGGAAAACATGATTTTAGTTAACCCGTTTATCAAGCTCGGACTTATGCAGCACCCCGTGTTTTTTTTTACACATTGTTGGACTTATCGTACTCGTCACTCAAACTCAGACTTATGGTCGATTTCCTTATGATGACGATTAGAGTCTTAGAGATATATTTTGGAATTTTAACAGAGTTTATAGGACATTTTATATGAGCATTACAATTTGATACCAAAGCATCGAGTTTTTTCGTACGACGGCAGACATCATTATCAATTGCCAAAAGTCCATAAATTTAAAATCATAATATTTGTCTATTAAAAAATTTAATGGCAACGTTGCATTTAAAATCATGCTCAATCGTGTATGACGTTTATCGATGGCCGTTAAAACCTTTACGATTCCGTAAATCCGTGGAATCGTGTTGCACCCGTTTTTATAATATCCAAGAGAGTATGATGGGGGTTCGTCCACGGGTAGGTGCGGGAGCGCCAAAGTCGACTGGTGGCTAGAGTTGTAGGAAAAGCGGTGAGACGTAGGGGCTGGCGAAATCGACGAATGTTTTCACAATAAGATCACGATAAGTCGGCGGGGGGGGGGGTGCGCGTTGAAAGTGATGGCGAAGAGAAGGGTGGGATTTGGAGTTTTCCATTATTTCTATACGCGGCGTGGCACTGGGTGCGTCGTTTTTGTGCGTGTGTGTCGGTGGACAGCGTGCAAGGGTGAAAAAAAAACTCGGTTATATATTAAATAATTTCCGCCGAGTTTATTTGATTTCGAATGCTTTTTCTGCAAGCCGAAAGAATTATCAGAAACGTCCATAAATATTTCCTTTCTGTCTCTCTCTCGTTCTCTCAATATAGGCAGTCGTAATAATATTATATTATTGTATACGGAAAGTTTATCGAGAAAAACAAAAATACCGCGCAATGGGAAATCCATCAGGTGAAAGCACACTTCTCTGGTACTTAAATGATTAAACACTGCATAATATATTATGATATATGTATTATGTGTTTTTTACGCAAGAGATTATAGGTATCTTTATGTATGTTATGATCATGTGATCGTATATATGCGATTGAATTACGAGTTCAAGGCTTTCGGCGACTTCGGTGAAAATTTTTTCACAATTATTGTAATGTTTTTTTATGAACTTTATTATTTTACGATTCCGACATAGTTCAAAAATTAAATATTACGATTCGGTAAAATAAAATGCGTTATTGTGGATTGCGCTAACCGTCTACTGCAGAATTGCCATATTTACATACAATTTATTATTTAGTTGCAGTGGCTGAAAAAAAAAGTATGTTAATATATATTTTACATTCATTCATTCATTCGACGTGATTAGGCCCTGCTGTGTAAACACGTTCGTTCGGAAATTTTTTCCTTGGGTTTCAACACGAAAATAATGTTCACGCCGTTTAATAATAACATTATATTGTAATATTAGCCGTGGCATACCGTAACGATTACTCGAGTATAATATAACAATAATAATATGACTTTGACTTTAATCCCGAGACAATTAACACAACGATATAACCCTCCACCCTCCCGCATTACCACCGTAAATAAAAATAAATTTAAAAATTATAATAATAATTATCGAGCTTTGTGAACATTCGTGGCGCTCACGTTTTGATATATTATTATGTTACGACTAATTATGACATGGATGTAGAAAACCACTTGGGACTCAGTGGGTGGGGCTCGTAATAATATGCTAAAACGTCCTTAACCACAATAATAATAATAATATGATGTGCCTACGAGTAGACCGTAGACGACGGTGATGCATTAAACAGATACCACTAAACTTTTTTTTAGGCCGTTTACTATGTATGAAATATTATATTATAATATACCTTAGTCATTGTAAATTTTTGCTCGAAATATAACGATGAATGGACACTAATAAAGAGGTCTCTGATGTATATAATATAATATGTAGTAGGTATATGTGAAACATCGAAGAACATTTCGATATACGTTATGGTATATATTTTTTTATGAAAAAGTGAGTCGGTGGGACTTGCAGCGCAGACAATCGCTCGTTTAGATTGTTATTTAAACTGTCAATATGCCTCCAGATACACTTTGTGCAGTACCAATATAATAGCAGGTGTCCAAAACGATTCAATATTATAAATATTATAATGGAGTGCAAACACAATATAAAATAATATTATTGCGCGCGCTTTCTCCGCCGATAAAATGTGTGCCGCGTAATATATAGTGGACACAATATCAACGGCGTCCGAGAGAATGGAAAATACAATACGTTTTTGTTCTCTGGAGACCAAAGTACGCGACAGGCTTATGTCATACTATATTATATATATTATATAGTGCGAATGGAACACAATTCTAACGTGTAATCGTAGATAGTTTCATGGAATTTGTATGCTAGCAAGCATAAAACAAATAACAAACGTTTTGTAATTTTATAAAGATGTTTTTTTGTAATAGTCTTATCACAATATTTTACGCACTATCACAAACTTCAGTACACAGCTGCTATTCACTTCATATTCAAAAACGAATGGTTACTGAAAATACGACAATACAATATTAGGTGATGTGCGAAAACTAATCCATCGAAACGTTAAAATATGATCGAAATGAACCTGACTGAACTTCACTGTTCTACGATATTCGTCTATATAGGCTAGAAACGGAATTGTATTGCTTTCATTGTCAATTTTTTTTTTATAGTTATTCGTATGATTGAATGGATTTTGTTATAAATAATGAACGAGCGGCTTTGGTATTGGTTTTGCATCCTACGGAAGAATGTGAAATGAACATGTGATAGTGCGCATAAACTACCGTCGGGAAAACTCGTCGAGTGCGCCGCACACGTGTCGGTGGAGCAAAGACGACGTGTTAGGCTGACTGTTTTTCTTTTAAATCAAATAAAGATAGAACGATAATAATAATAATAATATTATGTGCTGAACACAGTACGTCCGGTGACCCAAACCAGTTATTATACCCAGTGATACCAACACATCCGGATGGACGATATTATGCATTCGTAAATGGACGCCGTACGACGGTCTTGCAAGGCCCGAATAGAGGAATGTGCGTTTTTTTCCCTCTTTTTACGGTATGAGTCGCCTAAACCGGTCAGTACGGCCCTTACGTATTATTACAATAATAATTCTTTGGGTTCATTGTTTTCGTTGTAAACGGACACCGATGAAACGAAATACGGCAAGTGTGATAGATTATTATTTATGTAAATTTCGAATTCAGAAATCGTGGAATAACGTCATAGTGATTGCGTAGCTCCATTCCCAAGATTTCGATGATGATTTCGCCTGAAGTTTGAGTCATATTCGCTCGTCATAATAATTACTGGACTTCTTATTGATATTTTGTTATTCATTTTTACTGCAATGACGCTCAAGCATATTTTTCAGATCTAACAAGACATAATTTTATCCATCCACCCTCTTCAAAACTCTAAATTTAATGGATTTTTTTTTGTTGTTTTATTAATTATTATAATATTAGTAATTATTAATGTACACCAAAGTAAAAGTATTGTTAGGACTGGAAGTGGTTTAAGCTTTTTAAAAAAGTGACCAAGTGATTGAATTCAATTATAAAAGTGACCTATCTATATAGGCATGTTTCCTAACAACTTACTGTAATTAAATATTTTTCTTTGAACATTATTGTTCTTCACTTATTTTCAATGTGTAGCAACTGCTGCACCTATAGTCATAGGGTTGGGCACCACTGATTTTTAGCGAAAACTCATTTGGTCAACGATATGCGTCACATATTTTTACACGACGTGCAACTGCGAAAAAATAGACATTTCGGATCATTTTATATAAGATTCGGACACGATAACGATGTGCGTTTTTTTGATATAATATTGTATAAATTATACAGTCACTTTCTATTGCGAATGGTCCTCCCGAAAACAATAATGATGACGTTCATCAAGTACCCGAGTTCTTCTTTTTCTACTTGCTGCATCATTAAATCACGAACCTTATACACAGAATCTATTTATCTGCTAAATTCCAATGGACGAACTGCTGATTACGAACATGTGTTTTCCACGCCACCGCGCGTATCGTTACAGCAGTAATAAATATTAATCGGATTAATTTTAACGTTTTGTATATGTCTAAAAATTAATAAAACTCAACGGGTAATGGTTACTGGAAGTACGACAATACCGCGATACGAACTAATTCATCAAAACGTCAAATGACCGAAAGGAATTATTGCAGGATCGAACTTGACTGTTCTATAACATTCTTCTGTATATTAACCAAATATCAAGTCTTTTATGGAAATGTATCACTTGCATTATGAATTTTTTTGTACAATTGTATGGTTTAAATTTAATGCAATTTGTTATAAATATTATGCAAGTGGCTTTTGTATTTTGCTTTAGATTTTCAATATTGGTTTTTTGCATCCCATGAAAAACTGTGAAATGACGCTCCTGCCCGCGGTGTTATATAATTGAAAATAGTTAAGTGCCGGTGAAGCGCGTCTTAAAATCAAATTCAGTGTCACAACGGACATAACTCGATCATGCGCACAATGAATATAATATATTATATTCAGGAATTTTTTTTTCAAATTATATGTACGCGCGCAACGTATGCGATATAATAATAATAATAATATGTTGCATATAGGTATATACAACATAAGATTATTGTTGTAGTTATTATTGTTATTAATATTATTATTATACAGATATATACGACGCGTGCACTGCTGCAGTCTCCACTCTCGACAAAATATAATAAAGCGACAATAATATAATATAGCTGAGACGTTCAGGAGACCGCATTTCTAATTAAATACGAATAAACATTTTCGGCTTTATATATGTTATATTATTATTATTATTATTATTATTATTGTATACACACGTCATGCCAACGGACGAAATTCGGGTTTTAATTCAATTTCCGCTTCCTTATGCACGCTGCAATCCCAAAAGCGGAATATTTCATATTAACCGAGAATCTGTGTACGTGTGTGTATAATGTATACCTGTCGACGACGACGAACACGGTTCGTTCGATATTCACTTTAAAAAACGACGAAAAATTAACATAATATTATACATCTATATATAATTCGAATTCGCAAACGAAATTTTTGTCGACAAACCGCGTATTAACCAACGTCTGCGTATAATGGATAGTACCTACCGTATATAATGCAATATATACGATATTGTGGTGTTACCGTCAGTATTAGGATTCATCTAGATAAATTATTTATGATTTTCGTCCATTATCTAGATAAATAATTACAAGTTGTCTATATATTTCACTTATCTGCAGATAAATTCACAAGATAAATTTTTCCATAATTGTTCGAAAATTTTTAAATTTTATTCTTTTTGGCTTGAGCACATCTTGTAAGTAATTCACATGGTCTACAAAATATTATACCTGTAATAAATATTGATTTTTTTGTATTATTGCCTATTATTATTTAGTCCTAATTTCATAATTTTTCGAAATAAATGTTTAGTGAAAAGCAATACATGCAATAAATTCAGACGAAAACTGCAACCATAGTATACAGACACAATGTACATTGAGGTTCATTTTTTGTAATCATTATTAAATTGAAATTTGTATTAATGAACTTAATTAAATTAATAATTATTTATAATTTATCTACATAAAATATTTTTAGGAAAATGGATTTGATTTGATTATTTTTTATCTGTATCTAAGACAAAATAAAATGTAGTTATCTTTATCTTTATCTTGATGATTTTTTTGTTATCTGGACTTAGGCTGGTAGTCGTATATATAGTAGCGTAATTAGGGGGAGGTCGTAAGGGGATTGCACTTGCGACCACAAGTAAAATGCTGGGGTCGCAAAAGTATTAATTTGCAATCCCTGAAATTAAACTAATAAATCCATTAGTCATTACTATAAATACATTAAAATAGAAAACAATAATGAGACAGTTACATTTCTAAAATTCTGATTTTTGTATTCTAATTGTAAAAGATTAGATATACATGTGATTTAAATAAAAGTAATGTTTGTAGCTATTTTCATAACAAAAATAATTATATATAGATTTATAATGTATCTTGTAATATCTATTTTTTTCAATATGTTTTAGAACATGAGAATATGATTTTATTAAAACATTATTTGTTATTATAATGTTGGGGTGTGGGCCCCCACGGGTCATTTCATATTTTTGAATATGATTATTGCATATCCTGAGTTATTTTTGGAACCCCTGACATTAGTGCCCAAATTACTGCACTGCTTTTAGGTATACCGCTGTGTATCGTCTAATTATTTAAACTCACGCACTGCGTATTACGCGCAACTTGTTCCCAACTAGTTGATCGTCGTAGTTGCCATACGTCATAACAATATGCGAATCAATTTAAGTTTCTATCGAGTTCATAATGACGATTTAAATACGACAAAGTTCGTTCAATTTCCACTTAGGTTCTGAAGTCTTAAACAACCATTTAATAATGTTTAATAAAAGGCTCCACGGGACATTTCAATAATATTATACATCGTTTCGAAACGGACGGCATTCACGGCGACACTGACACATTTAATTAGAACATAAATCGCGTATATTAGGTACGTTTCGTCAAAACGATTATGTTTTGCCTGCGCGTGCTGCATAATGACGACGACGACATCGTCAAATTAATTTAACATTTTGCCATCAACGTGCAATACTAATTATAAGTTATAATTACCATACAAGTATATATCTCGAACTAAAGCAAATCATGCTGCAATGGCTGTTTCTTAGTTTTAAATTATTAATTTAACCGAGTACGATCAATTATGTTTTATACGTGACTGAATGGACGAATATTGTCAATTTCATGAAAACGTTGCGTCTTGCATGTCATTATCGTTATGAGCTGAGCTCGGGACTTATAGCATTTTTGATTATTTTTATGGTTTGACATAAAATTTAGCAGAAGTGTATGTCATGTTACAACAATAATTTCAATTATGAAATTTGAAAGAGCATTTTTTGACGATTTAAAAAAAATAAAAGCTTATTTACAGTTTTTTCTGCTTTTTTACATAACAATATTTTCTTTATGAAGCACAGGCCACTGACCTAATTCAGATTTTTTCCTCAAAATATGTTTTCGATAAAATTATAATAAAAAATAATTCTATTACCTTAGGTAATTGTATTTGTTTGTCTTTGTTATCTTATCTACTTGTCGGTACTTGTCTTCGGCATCGTTGAATAACAAAATATTCCAATGTTAAAAAAAAAACTGGATTTTGTAGAAGCAAATTAATGTAATATATTTCCAGTTTATCACTGATTTCTGGGTAAACAATATAATTTGACTGTCATGGCGTGATCAGTACAAAAAATAATGTTTTGATTGAACAAATGTCTAATACTTTATTATGTAAAAAAAAAATTTAAAAACTTTTCCTAATTTTTTCCTATTTTAGGTAATTTTTTTTCTTTTTTACGTTTTATAAATGCTTACTCGAATGCTTAATTGGATGATTTTAAATGCTATAAGTCCCGAACAATGGTTATAAGTAGCGACACGTAGAAGTCATAGTTGTGCATTTTATGTCAAAAACACCGATAAAAATTGTTTTAGTATTAATTTTTCTCGTATTATATATAATAATATATCTTACATACAGTACCTATTATCCGCGCGCTGGATTCGTGATAATTGGCTTATTTGAAACACTCCTCATTTTATTTTTTACCAAAACTTTATATTTGATTGAGTTTACGTAATAAAAAGTGATTTTAAATTTGATTTTACTATAGTAAACTGTACTACAATAGTGTCGCGGGTCACGGGGCATCGGAGCTTACAGTTTTCAAACCGAAGAGTTTTGTACGTTGTTTATTTGATCAGGTTTTTTCTTTATTGCCACAACAATATTATTGCCACCTGCAACTGTTTTCCCACGATTAATTCGTCACAACCACTGACCGGATATAACTGCAGTGCGCCGAAGGAAAAACGATATGATGACGATGACAACCCTCATCGGCACGAGTGCATATATTATATCGCGAGAACGTCAACGAAACGACGGCGACTTCCGAATCACCTGTTGCACCTAAGATATTTTAATTCCGAATGATCAACATACTCGGCAGCAGCAGCAGGAAAACCAACTCTGTCGCCGGTCTGTCCGCCAAGAGTGCCGCGCACCGGATTTCTCGAGTCTCCGGAGGGTCAAAACGAGAGGAATATATAAAGACTATACGTCCGTGCAAAGACATACACGGGCGGTTACCTTTACGCTCAAGTCCTGTATATATTGCTTTGTACGTGTATAATGGATAGATTAGATACGTTTAATATTGTGCGCACATGCGATATAATAAACACGCGTATAATATTATGCCCGCTCGGCGTCGGATAAAAGGTTGTGATAATGCGCGCACATGACTATACGTATGCGATGGGGTGAAAAGTGGAAACGGCGATCATTACGCACCCGTCGAGTGTCACTCGACTATTACGACACGCATTTTTTCATTATTATTATCATTATTTTTAAGCCATTTCCCACTCTCGGCGGCTTCTAAAGAAAAAAACTATAACACACTATGTGAGAATGCGCAAGCAGAGCGTGCGTATGCAAAACACGATATATCATTTTATATATGTCTATGATGCATAATATATTATATAGTACTCTTATAATATAATATGGCGTATTATATATATATGATAATATTATTAATATCTTTAAAGATTGAAAAATGAAACCAGCAAAATCAACATGCTGTATTCTGTATAGTATATAACATTACAGGGTGTTTTCATTTAATAACCAATTTTAACAAATTCTGTTTTTTTTTTTTGAGGTCTTAATTAATATACTTGAAAATTGTAATTTTAAATTCTTGAGATTTTTTCGTGCTACTTAATAAGTGCCTTGTGGTAATACAAACTTTTGTTTTTGAAACGAGAACCGCCAGATAAGTATTTTATATTATTGTCCACTAAATCTCTTATTATTTATAAAGTTGATAGTATATAACTTGCAAGCCCCGATAACAACCAAACATTTTATTTTTTAAGAATTTATAGTTTCGTACATTAAAAGGTTTAAAAGTTATTCTCAGAATTAAAAAAAAAAAGTCTTAAAGCTAAAGTATTCCAAGTGCAAAATAAAAATCGTATATTTAAACTTGCTTATGTCTGAATCATTATATTATATTGAAGGTACTTGAAATGCTATACCCGCGGAGATCATTAAAAATGATGCAAAAGCCTAAGATACAAATCCTTACAACCTACAGTCTTGTAAAGTACTTGAGTAAAAGTTGTTAAGTATACTCAAATAGTCAAATACGTATTTTAAATCTCTTTCGGAGTATCTGTATTTAAAATCAAATCCTAACTTTTAGACACTTAAAGGTACTATTTTCATTCAATCGTACTAAAAAAAAAATTTTTACGTGCATAAGTTATAAAATATAACCTATAATTTAAGCTAATTCAAATTTTTTATAGATACTTTACTTTTATTAGTATATTATATAGTTCCAAGTTCACTGACAATAATTTTCAAAGCTATCTATTAATTATAAATACCAGTACTACAGTAGTGTCCCGTAACTAAGAATATCGTTAATCTATTGATTTTGTAATTAAATTGGAAATGCTTTTATAGTTATCAACACTATTATTCTCACGATCGAAATTTTGTTTTTCATGAGTGAGTGACTATTGTCCTGAATCGAAATTTCAAGTGAGGAAAATATAATATGAGTTATTTAAAGTTACACATAACTAAACGGTCAAACGTTTTCAACAAAATTAAATATATTACAAGAAAATGTCAAACAATATTTAAAATTGAGTTTAAGGTAAACATTTTTTAGTATTTTAACTGTCTAGAAATACTCTTTTATGTATCTATATAGTTCGTACTAAAATATATTTTTTTATTGAGTATTATTTTAATACTTTTCAAGTCAGTATTGTTATCTGCAGTGTTTGCAGGATACTTTTAAGAAAAATATACTTACAATACTAACAGTTCGTATGATAGTTACCTATTATAAATATTGACACGGGAAAAAATAATTATTTCTTACTGTCCTATAATTATACACGCCATAGTATTAAGCCAATACTTACAAACCTGGCCAAAAAAATTGCTAGTCGAAAGGTTTTTGATGTTATTGGTATTAATATTTACAACTCTATGCCCAGCTACTTATAAATATACAACTACCACTATTTAAAAAGCAAATTTCACACTGGCTTGCGTATGAATATGACGCTGCTAATACGTTAGATTTGTGAATTTACTAATTTATATCCAATTTTTTTCTCTTATTTTTATCTCTAATTATTGTACATTATATATGAGGTTCCACTCTTAAACCGTAAAAACATTTATGTATGAAATATTACATGTTAAGATATAGATAACCCCTACAAGGCCTCCACACAAGTCATCTCAATGAGAGGCCCAGTAATATGTAAAAAATATTTTTAATAAAAATAAAAATATTAGAATAATATATTGTTCTGGCCGATAATTGATGTTATTTCGTATATAATATACAATCAATTATCGACGAAAAGCGACGACGGTGGTGTCGAATCTATGTCGAGGCAACGATGACCGCGTTGCAGATGATGTGTAAACACAGAGACTTGCGCGTTGTCGTGTGCCTATCTCGTAATGAGGACACGTAAAGGACACATAAAGGATACCTTTAGGACGTGTGCGCGCGCAAAGTCAACACGCGCCGATGCCATATTTGTGTACAGACAATCGACATATCCGACGACGACCGCGGGTTTAATCTGCAGGTAATATCGTACCAGTATACCCACACTATTATATAATACTGCGGGGAACCTTGCAAATGTTTACCATCCGAACGAGTTTACCGTAATATAGAGGGTTAACCACGATTGCGGCATAATACCATCGTCGTCGTTGCAATATTATATGCTCGCGTGATGCATACGCACCCTGCAAATAATATTATTAATAAAACCACTTCTCGTCGTCCGTTCCCTCTACGAAATTGTCTCCACGCGGTTGCTCAATAATACGAGTTTGCTTCGCGTACTCGATATAGCGTTCTGACCGAACCAATATAATATAATAATGCCCATTTCTGTCCCTTTGAGTGTTGTTTGATCCTGTCTGCGCGTCTAATATTAGTTTGTCGCGAATACTTTCGTGCAATTCGTTTAGTTATTGGTAGGTATAATCGGGGCGGGTCCGTTTTCCTCCAAAAATGAGATACCGTTTCCTCCAATGACCATTTTCCTCCTAAAAAAAAAAAAAAAAGGTAAAAAGGTTTAATTTTCTTTCAAGCGTGTAGTTCTCTTTTTATTAATTTAAATTAAGTTTTGGCCGATAAAATTCATCGGAGTTTACTGATAATATCGCAATCCGCCGCAGCATGTGTCTATATATAACTCTGTTTAGCAAGAGAACAGGCCACCGACTGACAAAAATCGGTTCTTTTGCACCCTCCCTCCCTCCCCCGCAGGAAATATTTCATAGAAGGAACCTGTTTCGATTCTGGGGTAACGGTGGGGGGGGGAGATGTGCAGAATTGGCGTGTTCTCTCGCTGAGCAGAGTAGTATAGTGCTACGAATTATATTATGGTGATTAAAATAGTTTTAATTTTTTCTCGATAAATATTTCATAATTTAAAAACATAAAACCGATGGTATTTGATTAAAATGATAACAGTTGAACCTAAAAAAACCAATGGGTGCTAAATTACTCTTTTACACCAAGTATGGTACGACGGCAAACATATATACGAATACCAACGAACTTCGCGGGTCCGGTGGAACTAAATTATCGTGTTTTCCTTTTCCCGTCATCATCGGCCACGATCGACAGCCGAGCACAAGTAATATATTATTTTTTCACCCCGTTCTCAAATATATATATAATACCTACGTGTCCTGTGCGCGGTTTGATGTGCGAAAACAAACATGACAATAGGTAAAGGCTGTATACGTCGATCGGAGCCGAGCAATGATATCCCCGGAGAGACGACCTCGGAAAAATGATCGATGGGACCCGCGGATCATGTATACAGTGTTATTATATAATATATAATATTATATTTATATAACAACGATTATTCGTGAGCCCTGGTCGCGATCGATAACGATTTTGCGAGTCGACTCCGCCGAGCGGGCATTTTCTTTTCTTCCATTTGATCTACAGATGTAAAAAGTACCAATTTAAAGCAAAAACGTAATGAGCTGTAACATTTAGGCACCTACGACATACACTATATCTATTGCGCAGCTGGTGTGGGAGGGGGATGGTTATTTGGGTCCATAGCACCGTTTCAAAAATAAATAAACTAAAAATAATGTTATTGATAGCCTTCCAAGACCGTTTTATTTGATAATTATGTTACGATACTGCAGTTATTGATATGTAAATCACAGAAATTTGGAAAAGCTTTACTAACGGAAATTAACTTCGACAAAATTGGGGAGTGCTCCAAAAATTCCAATAAATCGAGATTGAAATTCGTATATTCGGGAAAAAATTTACAACCCTGCAATAGTTGTAGTGTTGGAGTAAAGTATCTAAAGAAAAAAGTTCTACCAACGAAAATATAATCAATAAAAAAAAAAAAAAAAAAAATGGACAGTGCTTAACACTGTCCAATAAATCAGAGCACTATCTGATTTTAATTTAATGCATTGCAAACTATATACCTATATACCCAACATCACAATGTTTTAGTTGTATAATGACGTTGTTCTCCGATATAACATAATTTATCGTAACATATATCCAATCCTATACTGTTAACTGAGAGCAATGATTGTAAAAAAATCAAGATTCGAAATCAAATTTCGACGATGAAACTCTTTGCTTGGACGTTCCAGACGATAACTTGAATGATTTCAACCCGACCAGAGTGATTCTTGATTTTATTGAGCTCGCCGCAAATCTTATTCTCGTCTTTAAAAAACTAACTTAACCTTATTTGTTCTGTTACAAGGCAAACAGATAAAAATGTAAAAAATATATAAAAATTATATTCTTTGAACAAATGTATGATTTTTTAAACCCGAACCAGAGCCCGGTCGTACAGTCAGGTCAGGTTATTTAATATCACATTATACTAAATTATTACATCCGAACAGAAAAATACATCATCATCGCGCATTAACCTGACGAAAACATCGCGTCGATATAATATGGGTTTTGACGTTTACGAGGGTTCGTAAAACCAACACATACAATATATAAATCCAGACCAAGACGTTACACCGTTTTCAACTCGGCGGCAGCCTGCTGCAGCTCTGGCGCGGCCCTTAATTGACGAGCTCGATCAATATTTGCGTTCGACCATCGACAATTCGTGTAACCTGTGTTGTAGTACGCATATATATATATATATATATACACTTTATACCCGCAAGTATATACATATTATATATATATTGTGTTTGGCGTGGATAACAACAACAAATGACCGCCACCCACTCACCCACACGACCACCCACTCACCCACTCACTCACACGGCCGTGATATAGATATATACATGTATACGCACACCCCGCGTATTTGCGCGACGAATGACGTCAACCGCGAAACCCTTTTTCATACCACCGCCGCCACCCACGCGCACGCGCGCCTCCATCCTCTCCGTAATAATAATATATTCAGTGTACCAGCGTGGTACGTGCGACATCTGTACATCCGCCGCTGTGGAGTTTTCGACAGGTAAAATTGGACCAGCGATGATCCCACGTCGTCCAAGAGGGTGCAACTACAGCAATCGTCCCTCGTCGTTATAATAATAATATTATACACCCACCAACCCACACGATAGTGCTCACCTGCTATAACGAAACTTGTTGCCTCCTTCCCGTCGACGTCCACGACAATTTCCACGGACCGAGAAAAACCTCGACTTTTTATACGATACTGAGAGAACCGTGATCGGAGTGGACCGATGAAAATAATAATTTGACCGGGGCCCGGCAGCGTTTGAAAAAGGTAAAATTTCGTTTTACGTTATTTCCAATTTACAATTTTTGCGTTTATCGTCGAAAATAATAACGTCTAATGCGGTGAATGCCCCAGATACGGAATATATGACTACAAGTTCTCGAATTGATTAATTTAATAAATAAAATAGTTTATTTATTACTAAGATAACAATAAATCGCGTGGAATAAATATTTCTACGAAACCAATATCATATAACTTTTAAACAAATGGATTTTGAATTATTTACTTTTGCATTATGTTTTGTTAAATAATGTATATTTTATTAATCGTTACGTTATGTTTTGTGATATTTGACTAGTTTTGTTTACCGTTTTAATTACATTTACATATTTCAATCATTCTTTGTCATAATATATAACGTTATATTTAATCATAATGACGTATTGTTTTAATACGTTTGCAAACCCTGAATTAATAACATAATATTATTATATTCGACCGTTGTTCTGTTTAACTCGGACGTGTGGTTATAAATTCAATAACGTGTAAACACTGTATCCATGGTTTAATTATTGACTGGATGATATTAATCAAAATGTGTTGATTGTAAAATTTATAAGAAAATTGCGCGTCGACATATATCGTGTAGATACTAGGGTTATACTTAAAAAAAAAAAGTATTTTAGTAAGCAAATATAATATCTTCGAAAAAAGTATTTAAAATAATACTTAAATACTTATTTATCCAATGTATCTGAGTGTTTACTCAAATATATTAAAAAAGTATTTTAAATTATTTTCAAATACTTAAAAAAAATGTTATTCTAAATATTAATTTTATTTATTTCCCTATAAATGGCTATTATGTGATATGCTCAAAATGTTTGTCAGTCATTGCTGTTCTTTTTTTTTTTTATTATGGTAGTACTTGCACCATTGCAATAAATGGATACTTAATTTTATAATGATCTGACAATAACTCTTAAAAAGTTGTAAACATAATAATCTAAAAATTGCTTGTAAATATAAATTTTAACAATTCTAATAATAAAAGTGTATGAAACACGAGTATAAAATTTAAAAATATTTAAATGCTACTTAAATACCGAAATGAAAAAAATGTGTTTGAATAAAGAATTCAATACTCAAAAAAGTATCTGAATACTAATATCAAAATACTTTTTACATTTCTGATTGGTACCTATTGTATTAGTCATATCTATATAATATGTTGAATTGTATAGGTAGAACGCAGATTTAAATTTTAGTCGTTCTAACAAAGTTGTTTTTGTGTTCGAGTTAGCACTCAGACCGCGATAGTTTCTGCGGGAAACCTATTTGCTCGATATTCAACTGACGATCCACTACCTCCTTTCAAGACCAGTTAATGTAGTGAGAGTTGGCAAACCAATAATTGCTCCTTAAAGTTTTAGTGGATAGAGAGCTTTAACACGAGTGCCCGTTTACAGTCTCTTGTTGTATGTATGTTTCTACTTGGTAACTACTAAGTATAAAGTATATATTATGTTCTTGTTATATATAATTCCGGGATATTTGTTCACGTATTTATCATAACGAACTACGCGCCTATTCACCGGTAAACCCCAAAATAGCGTCGAATTCTACATAAGTCTAATTTAATTCTAAAACTGAAAACGCGTGGTTAGGCATTTCTTTAAAAATTTATTGTATACCTCCTCGGATTACCCTTTACATTATAATCTTATTATTTGAGACGGTTTATTATTTCTAAATAGGAATAAATAATAAAAAAATTAGTGGTCGACTATACAGTGTAATTAATTATATGTTAACGGACACATTATTGATTCAAAATAGAGGAAAACGTGTGATACGAATATTTTTTTATTTAAAAACATCTAAAACAATTTGTATACATTTTATAATTTTTTACATTATTTTAGGAGAGTATTGGGTAGTCAACTTAAGAAATGTATTAAAACTTTAAATATCTCTTAAGCATAGAGTTTTATATTAATTATGTTGTTCATGTACTAAAATTTATTAAAAATATGTCTTCATATTATGCTTGCAAAAAAGTATAAGTTTCAATTTGAGTTTCTAAAGTTGACCTAAAACACTCCTAATATATTGTAAAAAATTATGAAATGATCATTTTAGATTATTCTAAATCAAGAAACTTTTGTATGATACATTTTTCTGTATTTTGAATATTTATGTGATAAAATGGCTGTAACATAAATTTTGTATCACTCTGTATACGATCTTTAATATGCCGACCATACATTTTCAACATGATTAAAATTATTCAAAACTATTAATATTTTCATTAAAATAAATGATTGATGTACTTGCATATTTTTTGATTTTACAGTAAAATATCGCCATTGCGGGTACTCGGCTGTGATCAACAGAAGTCCGATCGCAATCTCCAATCCATAATATAATATTATACTGCACAGTTACATTCTGTTATTTGTTTGTTTTTAATATTTGTCATATTATACATTTGTATGGAGGACGTATATTATAGTCTCAATGAACGAGTAAATTGTGTAAAATGCAATAACTTATAGCAAGATGATTAAAAAAAAGAAAAATGAAAAAAGCCTTTTAAAAATGTATATATTTACTGTTAGTTTAAAATAACAAAAGAGAAATATGTATCAACTATATATACAGAATCTGTATTGCATTTAAGTAATTTAAAACGGGCGGGGTTGATTAAATAATAATTTAATATTTATAAACCCGTCAAGTCCATTATTTAATAGTTTTACAACGTGAGGCCGCGAGGGGCATATAAAGATGATACAAAGAAAACTCTCGACTTTACGGTGAAAATTCTCGATATTAAGGAAAATATACTATGTAGTATAGACTTGGCATGGAAGAGTTTGAAATTTAATTTTAAAGTGCATATCTTTTGGATTAAACATGGCTAAAACGATCCATTAAGGAAAATATACGAAAAATGAAAGGGTTCAGTAACTGCTACTACCTACCGTCAAACATGACTAATTATATTAATAACTTTAAGATTATGTCCTCTCTCTCTCTCTCTCTCTCTCTCTCTCTCTCTTTCTTTCTATATATAAATTATACTAAAACGTGTAAAGACTTTTTCAATACAGGAAACAAACGCTTTTGTAAAAAAAAAAAAAACGAAATATTTCAATTATCAGAAGTGAACATTTTCTATTGAATTGAAAAAAAAAACCTTTATACCTACCTATATAATAATATAGAAAAATGAAAATAATTATTATCGACGAGGAACGCGCAGTTTTAAACCATCAGCTGTCATTAATCGATTTACAGAGATTAATTTATCGAAAATAGTTTGCGTAGAACGATGAGCTGACTACTCGGCCGTGGCGAGTTCAAAGAGTTTTCGTATAGCCCGCTAGTAGAAGACGGGGGGGGGGGCGCGTGTTGACGTAAGGCACTTCCCGTCCGATCTGCTAATGAGAGGGTGGGGCGGAGAGGAAGAGGAGGATTTGTGTACATTTTTTCGCGTTTGTCGCCGCCGCATTTCGCACTCCGATCTCGATAGTGTTCGAAGGGGGTGGCTGTAGTAACGAGCGTAATTAACTTTTTTTTCCGAAAAACCATTCGTAGAATATTCTATATAATATACGGCGGTGTGCGATGCATGATTAAAAGGTCAATTCCGCTGCCGCCGCCGCCGCCGCCGTTCGAACGCGTTTTTTTTCGATTTATATTAAAACTAGACATTATATAGGTATGGTGTATGTATATATAACACCGTGCCCCGCTCGTTAGCCCGGGGAAAATGTTGAATAAAAGATAGTGTTCTGCCTCCACTGCGCAGTGTATATATTTTCCAGCAGCACCTCCTCCACCGCCGCAGCCACACGACCGCCCCTACAACCGTGTGCGGCCACTACCCCTGGGGACGCGAACGGTGGCGGCGGCGGGTTCTCTTTAATAATGTTAATGCCTCAGCACCTGTACGAATGATTTGTTCGCTCTTTTATTCGCAGACTGTACATAAAACATTGGATTTCCCGCAGACAATGGACCGGGCCCGACCGTTATATATTCGGCGTAGCTGGTATACCAAATAAAAATAAAACTGTGCCCGGTGAAGTAGACACGGTGGTGTTGAAGACGTAGTAGGTAGATAGGTATTATAATACGTTATGTTATTGTTTTCGTGAAAAACGAACAGAAGGAAAGAGAAAACGGCGTACAGCGAAAAAATAGCGGTCTGTTTTAAAAATATGTCGATTAGATAATGCTATATGACGTATATATGATAACCAGAAACGTTCTCTATATTAGTCCGTACGTTTGGAAATGTTCCAACGTGAAGATAGAATATTATGGTTTATATATAATGAATTTCGGAAATCCAATCGATCATTGTTTTAAACCCCCGTACAGAATTTGTCCGATAGAAGAATAACCTCCCCCTCCTAGGACCCGGACAACCTCTTTTAATTCGTGTTATTTTTCGAATTTTTAAAAAATAATTTAATATCAAAACCTGCTGCATAATATATATATATATACATATATATCAATCTTAAAACTATACAAATTATATTAGAGCAGTAACCGTCGATGATTTGTCGAATAAATTACAATTATTTATTAACTGTCAATAATTGGAAGTGATTAAAAAAAAAAACTTGCACTTACATGCTTTGAAAAGGTTCATAATATTAGAATATAAATATATGTAACAAATGTATATTTTAGTTTTGTCAATTTTTTTCATCATACTGATACATAAAAAATTGCTTAACAAATAACAACCATTATAGAAATAAATTGTTATATTTATACTTAATATAGAATTTATTTAAATTATTATTTATAATTTTTTTTGATTTGTTTACAGGTAAACATATGATCAAATTGAAACACCTTCACGAGCTAGTATAGAATCAATGTAACCCGTGACTTGGTACAGTAATGTCTTTTTATCACTAACAACTACAATATATATAGTTAATAAAAAAAAAATTATTATGTTAAGAAAAAACACAGACTAATAAACTACAAGCCCATAGGCCAATAATATTTAACAAAATTGATTTTATTCAGTTATAATCAATGTTTTTAATACTACTAGACATTTAAAATATTATGTTTGATTTTTTGACATTGTTTTTTCAATTAAAACTTTGAAAAAATATTATAATGCGGAATAACTTTTATAAGAAGTTTCTTGGAATATTATCTTGAATTTCATTCATGACTAGGTAGTACACAATTAATATTCTCAAAACATTATCTATACCAATAATAGGCTATATAATAGGTACTAAACTACTGTATATTTATTTTTTATCACTTCATTGTTTTAAATTAATCAAAATAATATAATTAAAACTAAAATTCACATTTTCGTAAAAACATAACACGATTTAATTTTAAGCCGAACTATTCTATACGACGTAATAATTTACCTATTTTTTCCAATGTTAAATTACAAATAATTTTAACTAACATTAAAATGCACGAATAATTTAAAGTCTTTGATAATATTTTATATAGATTTAGCCTCTATAAGTCCTATAAAATAGAAAAATTCTAAACATTTGAATATAAATATGTTGTTGTTATTAAAGAGTATAATATTTTGTTGAAATCGCCAAGAAACAAAACCACAAAACTTGCCAGAAACCTAAATGATAAAAATAAAACTTACTAAATTGTAAACATTAAAGTACACATTGAAGTACACGTGTGTTTCGTTTAAAAAATATAACCACGTTGCATCTGTTGTTAATAGATAATATCTATCTACATAAAATATATTTAAGTTATAACAATTAATAATACCCAAATTGGTTACTATGATGTGGTAGGTACTATAGAGTCTAGACTGTATGACTGTATTTTACTATGCGATCTACCAATGTGTAATTAAAATAAATAGAAAAAATTAGGTATAATAGGTGTATAATATAATATTTACCTACAAACGTTTTTCGGCGTTGTTAATTAAAATAAAAATATAATATGTTTAAGTGTTAGTTAAAAACTGTATAGGTATGTGTTATAAATAATTATATGCATATTACGTATGTGGATACTTAAACCCAATTAAAATGTCAAACTAATAATAGTTTTAATTAAAAAAAATAATGAACATTTAAAATCAATGGGGTTGTTCATCAAAAAATTGTGGCAAAACTTTTAATTTCCTCGGTCTATTTTTATATAATATTTGACACAACTTAATCCTTTATATACCTAACCTTTATATTTTCACTGTCAGCGAGAAGTTTCTTAAAAAATAATATTAGTTTCTAGAGGAATTTTCGTTGCTAATAATTGAACGAAAATATTTTGTCAACATTTAAAAAAAATAATAATAAACCACAAATAACAGACAAGTCAATTACAACCTGGGCTCTGGCTCTTAAAGGTATATTGAACGGTAACAGAGTTTACCACAACAAAAGACAAAAATGCATGCGGGACATATATTTTTATTATTATAAAAATGTTGCAAAAACTAGACGATAATGATGCGGGGGTAATCAGTTAACCGTAATAAGATCAAATTATAAAATAATTTAAAACATACCTACTATATAGTATTATAATACTTATGCAATATATTATAAATTATAAACTCATATTTTATATAGTGCATACTAAATTACTAATATTTTTTTGGTTGACCGCATTCTAAATGAAAACAGTCGTGACTTTATCTCGTCAAGCCACAGTCACTGTCGTCAATGGTAATAATTTCAGATGGTCGCGATATTAGTTTTAGAAAAGTTGCGATGGAAATATAGTAAATATTAAAATATATCAAAGATGTACTTAAATCAAGTATTTATCTTAATAACTCACGAAGCAGGCAGTTAAAATGTATTCGCGGGCCGTAGTTTGGAGACCCCTGGTATACCTTTTTCAATAAAAAATACCTATCAAAGTACGCACGTGAATATTGAGTTGCGAGAAGTCGCCGTCTGGAGGTGCCCTAATAACTGGTATCGACCTGCAAATTTGCCTGGACGGTGGAGAAAGAAATAGAATTTTAAATAAAGATATTATATTATTCCCGGTATAAACCAGAGCAGTGGTCTCGTAGGTCGAAACTTTAATATCGTTGTGCCACATAAGAAAGCTGTATAGTATTATAATGTACAACAAACACGAAGCTGCAGAGACATTATAGTATATAGTGACGGCGAGGGCGGTGCGCGGGTTACCCTATATACATGTATATAATATTATACTGTAAATATATATATATATATGTGAGGGAGAGCGGTAAAAACTTTTCCTTCCCGACTCGTCTGTGTGTTATATTTTTTTGTTCTACCCCCGCGAGGTTTTGAGTCTCTTCGTGGTGGTCTAAATTCCGGCTCGCGTGTGATTAAACTTTGAACAACGGCGCAAACTTTATTGGATGACCATGGCCACTGTAGCAGGGTGGTTAGAGTCCGGCAATGATTTATAAGCGTCGCGGTGGTTGGTCCGCAGTGACCGCGCGAGGTTAACATTATCTACAGTATAATATTATATTATACACTTGCACGGGGTACTGACGCGTACTTAACGCGTACAACAGGGGAGGACGTACGCGTACTCGACGCGTACAATAGGAGGGGACGTACGCCATATATATGCCGCCGTAATTTCCGGGGGTCACCGACATAGGCGTGTTTACGGGAGGGGGGAGTGAGCACTGCAATGTAATTTTTGAAAAAAAAACCTATTTTATAGAAAATTAAAGCTTTGCTTAGTAGTTTAGAATTTGTAAATGGTCATTCTGGGTGTGGTTTTTTTTTAACTTTTTGGAATCAAGATTGCTTGAATGGGTTTATTAATCATCAATATCGAGCAAGAATTAACAAGAAACATAAAAAAAACCCTTCATAAAAAATGATATCGCTCCTTTCTCACATTATTTTTGGTGCTTTAGCACCCTTAATCAACCCCCCCTCACACCAGTGAGAGCATAATTTATAGACGACGATCTGCGGCTGTTGTTTATTCGTTTCGGTTTTTTTAAAATATTTTTTATATACCATTTCTGTATACGGTTATACCACGTCCGCATCGCGACCTGCAGAATCATCGGACTATAGGACCTCAGTGGTGGCGTTCACAGGAGTCGAGAGCCCGGGAAACCGCTGTCGGAAAAATATATCCCGCTCATTATACCACCTGCACCGCCGTGGTACAAAATACTAAAGTTATGCATATAATGTGTGTGTGTAGGTATACACGACCTAGATGCGTCCGGACGATTTTGATTGATTCGGCGGCGAGGGGCGGGGTACGACGGGACCCCCGGTGATTTAGTATTCGGCGAGCGCCCCTTTGCCCGGAAACGGGAAATACCAGCGAGCCATAGAAAATTCACACTTTTGATGAATGGCTTTGAACATACATGGTTCGCGGTGTCAAAAAAATATCAAAACTCTCTTTATCCGCACGTGGTCCAATTTTTCGCACGGCCGTCATCGTGTCCCCGTTCCACGATCGTGCGGCGCTGCTTCATATGACGCGCCGGTCTTATTAGAAATAGTTCCCGAAAGATTGTCGAAACGATCTATATGACTAATTATTTATTATAATCAGATTGTATTTTATTCATAATTTATTATTATTCTACTGGCAAACTTGTTGAAAGACCAAGTGAAAATTACATCATATTATAATAATATTATATCTTCTTCTTCTTCTTCTTCTTCTTTGTTGTATATTCAATCCTGAGATCGGTTCACCCTTCTATAATTAGTTTCAGCAACCCGCTATATATTAGTACATGTCCAATCTATTAACTTCTTCTTTTCTTGATACTATTCTATATGGATAGTGCTCTTCTTTCTAATATTCTTTCTGATACTTCCTCATTGGTTACCAAATCTGTCCAACTTATCTTGAGCATTATTTTGTAACACCACACCTGAAGAAGTATAAAATACTATATAATCTATATTACTATGTATACGAAAATATTCAATTGCGAATGGGAAATTATATTGTACACATTCTGCAAATGTTTTGATCCTAGACAACTTTAGCTCATCGACCACGTTTAATGAATAATAAAAAATTATATTATTAGGATATTATAATATAAGTATCGGCCATACTTTATATAAGCAATATGGCACTGTAGTATATCATAAATCTAAACGCACAGCACTTAATATAGCAGTGTTTATTTCATATGATGATAAAAATTTTAATGTCCATTATACCGAATCAGCCACCGTTCGATGTCAATAATAGTTGTAGGTCTGATGCCGGAGGATAGTTACAAATTAAAATTCATTACGATCCCAAATGCGGGACTAATGTACAGAATATATGTGCCAATATCCAAGGTGTCCGATGGGATGAGACAAATGTAGTAGAGACTGGTCATTTGTATTAATTTAGTCGTACCTAGGATCTGTGCGGCGTGTCGCGTCCACAAAATGAATTGCACCCTTCGGGAAACATTGCTCACTGGTGGTTCTCGTCAACGTGAAAATCAATATTTCATTACGAGCCCGAATGTAACGAAAAAACTCGCTACACCTACACTTTATATTATATTATAATACGAGTAATAATAGTACTTGTAATTTGCATTCAACGAAACGGTTAATTAATACCATTACGACGATACCGTATTAACTGCAAAGATTAAAAGGAATTCAACATCATCAACTCAGTATGAACTGCATTATGATATAATATCGTTTAACAGACTGATCGGGACGCTGTGCATAGCTGTACAAAGGTACGTACTGTGTGTCGATATATTTTATTTATCGATTTCATTTCATTTATTGTACTGGTGAAGGCCGAAAACGGCGCCGAATGCGAGTGGCGCGTAAGATGTGTAAGCGCGTAAAAGGGTGAATGATGAATAGCGACTTAATTGAATGACAGATTCCGGAAGAGTCCCGGTAGCCGAAGTTTTCTCAGATAAAGTTCGGTCACGTTTACGAGTTCTCTGAATTCATATCGTGCCATATCGCGGCAGCTTGATCATAGTATCATATTATGCCCTAGAGTTCATTCCTAAGTCCCATCCATCTCTGCGAATCTTCGCACGATATTGCCTCCGCTGATCGAGTGTACGCTGAGTTATTACAAGCATATTATTACGCCGTCCAAGACGTTATGACTAAACTTTACAGAGAGTATAATATCCTGCACGACAGCGCTTACATAGGTATCAAAATTATTATGACACGGAATGTGGATGTTCGTAACCAAACCGAAAATGAATATTTAATTAGAAAAAAAATTCACCAGATCCCTATAATTTAATAAAACGTCAAAAACATAGTACGTTATTAAGTATCTACTTCTATATTTGTGAAAAATACTTCCAGAAGACGATACAAAAACTACACAAAAATATAAATCAGAAAATGCCTATACTTAGATTTAAAACTCAATAGCAGATGGCATTTTTTTCTCATTTTCTTATTCCTATATATTATGCACCATTAACTATCCCACGATCTAACTTCTTGTTAGGATGATTAGGATTACCAACAAAGACCCATCATTTTTGATGAATTAGTCCAGCTATACCATTGTTATTATTTTATCACTATTACCTAGTTTATTTGAATTATTGTATAAATGTACAAAAAAGTTACTTTCATATGTTATTAAGACTTTGGGATTCTACCCGTATTTCTAAAACAATATAAATAAATATTGACCGTAGTTCATCTTATGGAACTATAATATTATGTTAGCACGGAAATAAATACACGCCAAAAATATAAGTTTATCTCATTATTTAATGACTTAATTTTAATTTTTTTTCCATAATCCTATAATTAGTAAAATTTTACATTATAGTCACGAACATCTATCTGAATTCGGTTTTTCTTTGATGATAATAACTTGTAAGTTGAAAAAATCGATACTGGTTTTTTAGTTTATTCTTATATCGTGTTATTTCCAATCTATGTTATAGTACTCTCTGTCCTCGTGGTCGTTATTATCAATAAATAAAAAAAATTGAAAAACTATAGAGATTACCATGATGTACCAAAAGCGTGTCACCCAGCAGTCACCAACGTTACAGTTTACATGATACAATATGCAGGTACGAAGTACAACACTAGAGATACCTGCAGAGCGATCGTCAGATATTTCAATTCATTTATCACATCGTACAACAATTACAGCACTTAGAAATGCATTATAATAATATTTGGCATATTATACAAGTCGAAATTCGCGTCTCCGTCTGGTCGTTCTGAGTGTCTATTATAATTATTATTGTCGTTGTTGTTATGATGTATAGCCGTGTAGGACGTAGGTATACATGTCAACTATATATTATATGAATATGTATGCGCAGTGTGTAAGACTTCAGCGTGTTTACTATTTGTTTTATTATAATATATATATATATATATATATACAACTGCTGCTGTGCCATTATCAATTATTGTTAATATAATAATATACAACATAGATACTAACCGGCAGCTCCGTCGGCATATATTTATAATAATATTATATCTATTCTTATGGTTATTTTCGAGGTAGTTTTGGCGTTTATACGATGATTTATCGCTAGGTGTAACGAAATTCGTGATTATAGTCAAAAACATTAAACTACAATTATAATATTAATATTGGATCACTCCTTTGTAGATAATGGCAAATTGCAGGGAAACGTTCACTTTCTTTGCGCTCGTTCCTATTCCATTACACTCAAAGTTAATAAAAAAAAAATAACAAATCTAATAGCATTATCTCCTCACTGCATAGTATAGCAAACATGTATTGGCATAAACGAAATACAAAACTTAACCAGATTAAATCGTCAATTTTTTCCTAGTTTTTTAACCTACCCGAAACATCAAACCAAATCATTTATACCTAGGTGTATAATGTTTTACTTAACACAAAACCGGACGAAGATTAGCATACTCGGCTAGCTCGCGGTTTCTTCCAACGAAAAGAAACATAAAAATCCGAATCTCTATACAAGTCTCCTCGGAGAGCACCTCGACGTCCCGCATATTACCATGATGACAGACTGAAAACGTACCGAGAACTCATAGTACAATTATTTAACATCGGCTGTCTATTTCTCGCGAAATCACTGCACAAAGGTTCTCCTCGTCCACTGAAAACTTACAGGGGTAGCTTTTCTCAAACACATTTAAATTTACAAAAATTAATCCAAACGATTGATTTGAAATATATATTTCAATAATAATAATTATAATAAACTTTTAATCTATAATGTTATTCTATTTTAGAGATAAGGAATTTTTTTTTCGTGACGGCCAATGGCGATAGTATATTCCGTGTGAGATTTTCTTAATAAAAACAAATACACGCTTTAATATATTATTGTGGCGAACCGAGACCGTCGCCATCGCTAACACTGCATCCAGCCGATAAAAAATAATAATAATAATATAATCTGGATACAATATATTATTGTTGTTGTCGTCGTGATAATAAATCATCATTCCGCGTCACGCGAAATCTTTTTTCGGCCTCGGAGGTCGCCCGCACAAAGACGCTGCACACGCCGAAAAACGGTGTCGAGACGAATACGACCACGCCTCAAAAAAGTCGGTTAGATAGATTTTTTAATATTATTACTATATATTCCATTGGTCAGTCTTTGTCCCGCGAGTGAAACTGTGCACGTCTAATATTCGAATACAGTATATTGTATATAAATCATAAATGTATACATGGTGATTCTCCAAGCATGCTCACCCCCATTTATAGCTTTTATAATGAGTTTACTGAAATTGTGATTTTTAGAATTATTAAGCACACCCAAAGCTCATTTCTTCAAATTCTTGGATTTTTTTGTACTTCTGAGAGGTGTTCTGTGGCGATACAAACTTAAAATGTTTTCCGAATGAGAACCCCATTTTTATTTAACATATTTTAGTCCATGATTTTTTTAAAAGTGTTGAAGTACTTAAATGAAAATTTCAACGAATAGTCTCTTAGTTATTAAAATGTTTATACTAAGGATACTACTATCCTTAATATAAACAAAATAGAAATATACGTAAAAAAATTAAAATAGTTAAAAATAGTTTTACAAAAATATAAAATATATGTAATTTTGGATTTAGTATTATAGTTATACTTGGACCATTTTTATAATTTATTAATGCTGGTAGATAATATTGATTACTAAAATTGTCCAAATCACTATAGTCTCCAAATCTTCCAAACCAATTATCATGAACCTATAAATACAAAGTTAAATAACTTGAAAACTACTTGTTCAAATTTTGAAATAGGTACATCCAAATGTTTAGAAAAATTATGCGCTAAACAACTTACAGTAGAAAATGGGAGTTCTAATTTGAAAAACAGAAGTTTGTATCTCTAGAGGATACTCCATAAGTAGTACAAGCAGTTTCAAGAATTTGAAAATACGGTTTTCCAGTATTTTATTTAAAACTTCCAAGAATCTGAATTTAAATAAATTTATTATTAAACCTAAAAAATGGGGTGTGCGTACTCGGTGAGTCATTCTGTATAAACTCAGAGATGACATTTATTCTTCTTCAATTCCTCAATAAGACGAAAATATTCCAAAAAATAAAATGTACACAATTTTTTCTTTTTTAGTAGGTACATACCTACCATGACGTTTTGCAGCGTTATGTTAAATAATTATCATATAATTATTATAATATAATGACGTATTTGTTAGAAACGCGAATAACCGTTTAGCAGTCGAGGCGTATAAACAAAAATAAAAATACGAAAGACGTATTGTACGTCGAGCCGCGGAGAGAGAAGAATGTTTAATAACTTAGACGAACCCATATTTAGGTATAATACGAGTGTACTACGACGTATACATCGTTTATAAATAATTGTTGTTCTCTCTGCCACCGCGGAGTTATTATTATTATTATAAATACACACACACACACGTTTTATACCTATTGTATATCAACACCGCGGTCTCTAGGATTCATATATTTAACCGAGCTCCGACAAACAGAGGTCCACTCACCCCCTCTAAACCGCGAAAAGTGGCGGGTGAGTGGGTGCGTACAGAGTGCGTCGAGGCATTTTCTCGCTCTCGAGCGGAGACGGGAAAACACGGTCGCCCACCCTATGTCGTATGTACGAGATGATTTTTTTAAACACGCCCATAGTATTTAAAATAACCTTATATTAAATCGTGCACATATTCGAATTCTGATTTTTGAAATTTTTGAATACACTCAGAGACTATATAATATTTTCAAATTTTTAAGATATTTTGTACTACTTGAGAACGATCCCGGGACAATACAAACTTCTGTTTTTCAAATAGGAACTCCCTCCCTGTTCACTTTAAACTATTCAGCACATATTGTTTTAAATGATTCGAAGTATCTAAATAAAAATTTTAACGAGTAGTTTTTAAGTTTATAACCTTGTGTCCTAAGGATACTGGGCTATGGTAATGGGTTAAGTAGATATATGGCGAGAGAGGGGCTTAGATGACTTTGAACTGTTAATAATTATTATAATTGAACTAGATATCGATATAAATAATTTGTGAAAATGGTCAAAGTTTAATATAAATACTATAAAATTTAAAGTATTAAAAATGGTTTTTAATGATTATTATCTTAAATATAGATATTTTAATAGCTTGGAAACTATAAGTAGTTATACTATAATAATTTATAGAATTTTGATTTAAACACATTAACATTTTCAAAAAAAATCATGTACTAAATAATTTGCAAGAAATATGAAGGGTTCTCTTTTAAAAAATAGAAGTCTATATCATCGCAGGACATCACCGCTTTAAGTGATACAAAAAAAACGAGGAATTTCAAAAATATTTCGTCTCTGTGTATACTAACAATTTCTAAAAATCAAAATCTGAATTGATGTGTACCGTTAAAGGTAAAAATTGTGGTAAGCACGCTCAAAAAAATCACTCTGTATAATATAATATAGCCCGCGCTCCAGCGTCTGTCCGCGGTATAATACATATAATATTATTATTATTATTATTATTATTATTAATGGAAACGACGCGCGGAAACGTGTAATATATGTAGCAGCGTACCTTAGCTCTTTCCTGATATAATAAATGGATAGTAAAACGTTATTAATAATATTTTGGCGCGATTTCCACCCCGTCGTCGACACCGATTCACGCGGCGTGGTGCACCGGCTACAGTGGGCGGCGGGGCGTAGGTTATATACATAATATTATATAACAACAAGGATTTAGTTTGAACGAAAGCGATGGTGGCGACAGGTTTTGCACCGCACACCTCGTACACAATTTATAATATTGTTATAAATAGAAGTACCTCATATACCTATACCTATACCTAAACACGGTTGGCGTGGTCATAATATAATAATGATATTAAAATAATAATATGTGCTTATGGTACGCCTGTACATGGTGATTTTTTAACCACGCTCACCCGAATTTTATATGCAATATATTCAAATACTGATTTATGAAAATTTTAAACACATATTTTCGAATTCTTGAGACTTTTGTACCATTTGAAGATGATCCCGTAACGATACAAATTTCTGTTTTTCAAATAGGTATCACCATTTTTCGTTTTAAATTATTCAGCAGAATTTTTTTCCGGAAATTTTGAAGTATCTAAATTAAAATTCGAACTAGCAGTTTTTGAGTTATATAACTTTGTGTTTTAAGGATAACGTGTCCATGGTAATGGATATATGGACTTAGATGATTTTAAAATGTTAGTAATTACTATTGCAGATCTATCAATATAAATTATTTGTAAAAATTACCCAAATATAAAAAAATCTACATATTCTAATATTGCGTATAGTGTATGTTTTTGTAAAACTATTTTTAGGGATTATAATTCTTAGATTAAATATTTTAATAATCCAGACATTACTCATTAGAATTTTGATTTAGATATACTAACATTTTTGAAAAAACACCTGCTAAATAATTCACTTTGAAAAACAGGGGTACATAGAGTACTCCTTAAGTAGTACAAAAAAATCAGAAATTTGAACATTTGATCTCTTGGTAGGTGTACTAAAAATTCTAAAATCAGAATTTGAATAAATGTACTAAGGAAAAACGGGGTGAGCATATTTAAAAAGTCACTATGCATATGTGCACAAAGTGGTGAAACGCACTGCTGGTAGGCCTGCGGATTAACACTATAAAAAAGTATAGTGGCTAAATTTTAGGGGAAGAACTATAGCCTGAGTCTCAGTGTTAAAAGAACGTTAAAAAACGCCAACAGATATGTGAAAAATATAAAAATATTTACAATTTAAGATCGATATTCAAAAATGCGGGGAAGTCATATATAAATAACCCGGGGTTCGTGAAAAAAAATACGAAATGCATCAAAATCCCAAATTATACTCGTCACTGATAGTACGAATCGTCTTTAGGAATTTTAATAAATTTCATAAAATTCAGTAAAAAAAAAAAAAAAACTAAAAATAAAGTAAATTCCGTACCAAATATAAATGCAATTATAAACGTACGGGGCCAGAAACAAACTAGCTCGTAACATTTTGCAAACAACCAAAAGAGCTTCTCGAAGTAATAATAATAATAATAATAATAATAATAATAATATGTCGTTGTTCATAATAGAATTACCATACTGCATAATTTAAGCTAAATGCTTGATTACATTAGTGTATTCCGGGTTTAATTAAAAACGAAAGGAGATTTATTTTAAGTACGTTTACTTCGTCATCTCGAATTATTTTAAATCGTTCATTTGTCGTCGTCTATATTGGCCATAATATTGTAATACCGCCGCGCCGCATCAAACGCGTTTATTATTTTATTTCGTGCAACTCGAACGCGTTTTGTGTTTTTCACAAGTGATTATAATAATAATATAATTATTGTTTTCGTTATAATATTGTTATTATTATTGTTTTTATTTTTTTTTTTTATTTTGACGAGAACGTATAATAATATCATAGCCAACAGACATTACACGACTACCTCTACTGTAACGCGTTGTATTTTTCGTGTATCGATCGGACCCCGCGCTCTGCAACAATATTTCTCCCCTCTCTTTTTTTCTTCTTTTCGCTTTTTTTTTTTTTTTTTTTTTTTTTTTTTTTTTTTTTTTTTTTTTGTCCTCGCCTCGAACTTAAACGAATTACACATCCCAAATCCGCAACCACCGCTGCCGCCACCGTCCATTAGCCGTGACGTCACGTTTCTGCGTCGACGGTGCGCGGGTGCGATGGGTGGTCTACTGCAGCATCCTCTTTGTCCTCCTCCTAATCGAAGAAAACTTTCGGCCGGACATTTCATAATAATATATTATATTGAAAATTTTCTTTTCTAACGCGCCTTTCGTATATCATATATATTATACCAATGATGGCTGTGGTATTATTACAGCAACATAATATCTAATAACACTGTGCCGCGGAAGCCGCACGAACGACAACTTTTTGAAACGATTCATTGTGCACGTATTATACCTTCCGAATATCATAAAACTATAACGATATGATCGTGTGTACGCGACGATAATCCGAATCGCTTTGTCGTACCCTCTTAATGTCGTGACATTTATAATGGGTTAAACGGTTTATTATTTTTTTTTTCTGAAAATATATGATTAATAACGTAGGTAGGTATACATTTGTAAGACGTGTTACGATTGTACCTTTACGATTGCAGCTTACGAGGCAAGTTTATCAGACGAAAAATCATATTCTATTCGCACCGTCGCGTTATGCTTTACAATCGGAAGTGTCCATCCCGCGGCCCGTGATAGGTCTTGATGTGGCCTTTGAATAAATTTCAAAACCATAAATTACTCGTTTGTATTATAAGAAAAAAAATAATTAAAAAAAAACCCAATAGTATAAGGTACCTTCACAGATTAAATAATATATGAATGTGTTATCGTTATTAAAACAATAGCGATAGCCAAAAATAAAATATGTTATTATAAAAATGTATGTGACTCACGACCACTTCTACTTACTTAATGTGGTCCGGTCTTCCCAAAAGGTTGGACACCCTTGCTTTACATTTTATATAGTAAATCGTAAATGTGGGTAAGTTGTACACGCTAAACTTAAAATCGTATCGTTTTGAAAAAACTATCAACTCCATAAAATTGTGTTTATCTACGGCGAAGATTGTATAGATATTCATCGTTTGATTTTAACATTTTAACAATATTATATAGGGGGTGATTCAACAAACGCATGCTCATCCCAATATTTTTCATTTAATAATGAATTTATTTAAATTATGATTTTTGGAATTTTTGAATATACTTTAAGACCATATATTTTCTTTATTTATGCTACTTAAGGAGTGTCCTATGGAAATACAAACTTCTATTTTTCAAATGAGAACCACCTCCTCTTTTTTACTGTAAATTTTGTAGTGGCTTTTTTTTTTTTTGAAATTTTTGATATATTTAATTCAAAATTCGAACGAGTGATTTATCAGTTATATTAAAATGTTTATCCTAAGAATAATAGTCCTTAAAAATGGTATTACTAAAATATTATATATATATATATGTGTGTGTGTGTGTGTGTTATCGAATCTAGTATTTATAATACCTACTTGGACCATTTTCATAAATTATAAATATTGACAGATTAATATTAATTACTAACATTTTCAAATTTCCATAGCCTCCATATCTTCCAAACCTATTATCAATAGATCTATTATCCTTAGACCTTAGTACATAAAATTAAATAATTCAAAAACTATTCGTTCAAATTTTCATTTTGATGGATCAAAGTATTCAGAAAAATTTTCTGCTTAATAATTTACTGTTGAAAAGGGTGAGAGGGGTCCTCATTTGAAAAACAGAAGTTTATATTTCAATAGAGTACTCCTTAAGTAGTACAAAAATTCTCAAGAATTTAATATATGGGTCTTCAAGTATATCTTAAATCTTCCAAAAATCTGAATTTGATGAAAGAATGGGGGTGAGCATGCTTAGTGAATCACTCTGTATACAACCGTTAAATAATGCTATAATTTGTTATTGTTTACTCGGGGAAATGCAGTTGGAGTTTTGCGTTCGAAGAGATTTCGAATTAATCCAGTTACTACTACGAAAAAATTAAAACAAAATAAAATATAAAACGTTTCCTTTGCAATAATGATAGGTAAAGTAAATAATTTTCTTTAACTTCTTACCCATAGAGATACATATAAAATATTCTAACCTCCGCGATGTATGTACCTACGTATTGTTTTTAAATAATAATGAAGCCGATTGGAAACAATCATTGGCCATACTTAAAATCGTGTCATGGCACACACACACATCTTTATATATATATATAGGGTCAAGGGGTCACGGATGAAGCGAAATCGTATTCGCACGGGTTTCAAACACACCGTCGTCGGCCGACGAGGAAAGCTAAACCTCAATAGATTTTCATTGATTTTAGATAAGAGACCCCATTTTTCTTTTACATTTTGTTGACGAGGGTATTTGATCGTCATATACCGGTGATCATTTGTCAATTGGTATTGCATCATACAAGACCTGTCGGTCCAAGATAACCGCACTTCAATATATATTTATCGAATTCAAAAACGACAAAAACCCTGCAGCTACTTGCCAATTTGTGTTGGGGTTTTTTTCCAGAAGCAAAAATCACCTTCAAACACGTCTCTTTCTTATCACCTCTGTCGTGCGCAAACATTTTTCATACGTAAAGCTTTGCTTACATTTACAATTGAAATTTAAATTAGTATTAACTTTGCAGGTTGCAAATAATATGTTTGTCGGTTATATTTTTATTTCTCACCAATCATACCCATTATTGGCACTATATACAAACTTACCAGTACGACTAAGCTTATAATTATTGTAAAATAACAATTTCTATTAGAATATTATAATATCAATTGTAATACGACGCTGACACACTTTAAAACTTGCAGACAGGTATTGAGATATCAAAAAATATAAATTTATATTGTTATGAGGTACAGGAAAGTACGGCAAAAATTAATACATTTAGTTACATCAAATGATGAAGGTAGTATAGGTGGCTAGGAGGCATTTTAATTTTCAGAAGCCGAATATTTTGAATAACATAATGAAAACGTGGTACATTGATAAAGTTATAATTTTTAGTACGATAAAATTGAATGTAAAAAAAATAATAAAACTGTTAGCAGCAGTACCTATGTATGTTATGAAGTACTAACACGCCTAATATTGTTTTTAAAACAATTATATGGCTGGTTATTGGTTACAAACAAGTTTAAACACCCACACGTATTTACATTATGTATATTAAATCACATTTATATTAGCAAGTTTAAAATAAAAAAAAAATCCCATGCATGCGTGCGTTTACATTATGCTTATTAAATTACATTTATGAATGCGATTTGCATTTTTAATATTCATACCAACACAATTAATTTAAAATGGGCGGATCCGTCCAATGAAAACCAATAGGTAACGTAAAAAATTTTCTAAGTAATTATAATCGTAACACCGAGAGAAATTGGACTTTTAAAATCTTTATTTATAATATTTTAGATAGGTAGATCAGCTGTACCTACTAATATTAGTTCGTTATCGGCCTATTATCTAATCATACAAAAATATAACGATTTAAGAACAAATAAGTTGGACTCACAGCAGTCAACCAAAAACAAGGATAATTCACAATGTTTTGGATACAAATTACAATTTTAAGTCTTTAACAAAGTCGTTCAAACTAATTCAGTTTTTATTTCATTCTTATAAAACGATATAGTATGAATAGATTTGATTGCATTTCTTTCTGAAACCACAGCGGAAACTTTTAAAATAAATATAAACCAATAAATACAATTCTATAGACGAATATATGACTATTATGTTTAAATTTAAAATTTAAAAAAATAGTTATATTTACTTATTCAAACCATATAAATATGATGCACATATTTTTTAAGCCACAATGGGAACTCAACTTTTGAAGTAGGTACCTGTAATATGCATCCATAATAAATTTCAGAAATAAATCAGCCATTTTAAAATGAGTTTTACGCATACATATAGTTCCATATTAATTATTCAAATTTAGAAATTTTGAAACATTTTATACTAATTAATATTGAAAAAATAAATATGAATATGAAATTATAAACGCAATCATAAGGAACTGTAATATAATATAAAGGGTTACAAAATATGGCTAAAGGCCAAAAGGGTGTTTCTGTTGTTATGTGTGTGAAACGCGTAATTGGAAATTTAATGGACTCTGCGAATGGTTTTCACGCACCAAAACCTGACTTGGATGTGAAACAAGAAAACAATAACCCACGAAATAACAAGGTATTTGATCAATTCTTCGCGAGGATAAAATTCCTGTATGGATTCACTTGCAATCTAAAGACTATATTTAACAAAACGAAAAAAAATGTGCGAAACATTATTCCTTTAGTATTTTTTTTTTTTATTTTGATAGAAAACACGTGTTTTTGAGAAAAAAAATAATAGCAAATATTATATTATGTACTCAATACATTTCTATCTGGAAAAAAAAGACTCACATACTATCCTATCTTTGATTAGTTGTAAAGTCCCTTAACGATTCGTCCGACATTCTGTTCCCTTTTTATTCTAATATCCTCCACAAACTATAATATGTTAAAGGAACCTATTAGGCATTTAATGTCCCTTGCCAATGTGACAAGCCCCCTTTCACTTTTTAAATTATTAAATAATATTTTAAGTACCATTGTATTATAAATCTTAGTATATTGTTAATTGGTATTTATTTATTTTATTAAAATAAAAAACAACGAAAAACAAAGAAATACAACAATGTTTAATAAATAAAATAAAGTATATAATTATAGCTATGAATTTATAAATATAAATTTATAATATATTTTAAATGTGTTAAAGTTTAATAAAACGAATAAATCGATTTTTAGATCGTTAATAGTTTTTATGATTCTATTCTAAGCGTTATTGTTTGCACAATTAATTACTTTTGTGTTAAGATAAAAATGTGTATTACTAAACCTAGTATTACGAGCAGGAGTATGGAAGAAAAAACGATTTAAAAATTCAGGAGAGTGAATATTTCCAGTTAAAAGCTTTTACGAAAAGTCTATATCTAAACGCAAACGTTGTTTTTTTAGTGTTTCAAGGTTAAGAATTGATAAAATTGGAGCTTACGAAGAATGCGGTTCTCTGGTTATAGAACATTTAAATGAGTGGAACCATAAGAACTTTTATTGATTTTTTCCCAGTTTGCATTTATAACCTTATTGGTATGAAGACCATTTTATTGAGCCATAATCACAAATAGAACGTACCAAATAACAATATATGGATTGTATAGCAAGTTGTTCATTGAAGTCAGCACAATTGTGATAAATGAAACCCAATATTTTGTTTGATCTGGTAGCAATATGTTAGTAATGCGACAGTCGAATTTAAGTTTAGGATCAAAAAATATATCAAGGTCCTTATAAGCCCTAAAGTTCAATGCAGTATTTCACTACTGAGATTGTAATTATAATTCGATGTAGCCAAATGGCCGTCAAATCTTAATTCATAAATAAATACTCGTACAACATCATAATATAGATAGATAGACAATGAATGTAGAAAAAAAACTACCGAAAAATAATACGCGAAAAAAAGCCACAGAAAAAATAATCTACGGAAAAAAAATTTTAACTGCAGTAGCACACACAATACGTTTTTATTGATCTATTTTTGAATTGTTTTATTTTATTATTTGTGTATTATTACTTGATAATTGCTTTTTACATTTTAATTTTACTACAATATCGTTAAATGTGATATTATCATGATTTATAATAAATAACAACATAACCTATGTATTAATAATTTTATACAAATATATAATATGACCAAACGTGTTAAAAATTAAATGTTTGAATACTTTAATATTATGAAAAACTGTGTTCAAAATTAAAAATAATAATTTAATACTTTAATTTAATTTGTTTATATATTTATTTATTTTAATTTGATTTTTTTTCCGTGGATTATTCTTACCGTGGCTTTTTTTCCGTGACATTTTTTTACCGTGGCTTTTTTTTCTGACTACCATAGACAGTACAGCGGTGAGATATTTTTTAATTGAACGCGTTACGGCACAACGTGACGTCATGACTATAAGCTATAGAAACCCGCGCAGGTAACACTGTTTCGTCAAACCTTTATACATAATATATAACGTGCCTCGTCTCCTTTGCGATCTAATACCAGATAATTGGTCGAAAACTAATTCATACCTCCGGTGTCCCGAGGTACGGTCGGCCGACTTTCCGTCGTGACTGATGCGTTTTGACGTGTTATTGTCGGGATTAAAAGCGATGACCGACGATACACTAATTCCACTTGGGCCAGTCGAGTTAAGGCGCCAGAACCGTAACTAAATGACGTCACGAACCCGCGTGTCTTTCTGATGGACAGAGGATGCCAATAGCGATATTGTTATTCGCTTCCGTGTGATATACATAATGTTATAATAGTATAATAAAGCGACGAATACGACAAATACACACACAACGATAAACAGAAATCGTCCACTCGATTTGTGAAGATCAATTATTCTTCGGACAATGACGTCATGAAAACGGAAATACAATATTATTATTATTATTATGTCGGAAGTCACCGCGATTGCCTTAATCATCCAAATCGCACCGTGAAATGATCACAGTAATTTTTAAGATTCAAAAAACGTGTCATATGATCCGTATGACCAAAAAATATATATGAAATTTACTAGTTTAGTATATCGCCGGCATAATCTAGAGGGAATCAGAGACGGGTTAATAAAAAAAAATATATGTTATAGTTTGTGGCGATTAATTTCACGTCGGATGAATTAAAAACAAATTCAATACGGACGAAATATCCGAATTTAATACGAAACTCTTAGGGCCTAATATTTTTCAAGAAATTAAATAATTTTGATAACAATATATATTAATTCACATTAAACATTAACAATTTAAAGCATTGCGAGCTCCGCAAGATTCAAAATAATGTTTATTGAGCAAAACGTTTCACGATATTTAACAAACTTTCTTTTTTTTTTATATAATTAAACGTATTCAATTGTATCAATAATTAATGAAAAAACAAAGGTATATTATTTTTTAAACAAGTTATTGTTCGGAAAATAAGATTTATTTATTATCATGTAAATTTTAAAATCATTGATTTTATTAATCGAAAAATTATATGCATTTATATAATGATAATTTGCATTTTGATATTTTTGTGCTTTGTCGTAAAAAATACATTAATTTGCAAATTTAATTATTTTTTATTCCTCGTCAATCAAACGACCTATAGGTAATAAACGTATTTAAGAAAAACCTTATTACCTACCAACTTATTAAGTAGGTCATTAATAATAATGAATAAATAACGGTCTGCGGGGCGCAACGTTTTTAAATACGGCCCCGTGCGGCACTGCTGTACCAGCAATACTATTGCATATTACGTTACCCGTTTAGAATTTCGCGAGATTCAAATATTACGAAAGTTGTGTTTTGAACTATTTAATATAAAAACAAACAGTAAGTCAATAAAAAATTTGAGACGTATTATAATAATATTATTGTTATTGATAAAATGCTGTGACTTGACGCGTAACTGCTTAATTGCTGCAGCACGCGTGTACCGCGTGTACCACACTACATATACTTTACCGGTAAATGTTGTACCTACCATTGTAATATATATATATATATATATATTATAAACTGTAATAATACGCACGAAACGACGAAGGAAATTGATGCCGACGTGCGATGATACGCACACATGTATACATGTTTATTATGATATGTACATCTACATTTACTACCCTGCAGCTGCAGCTGAGACGGTGCGGAGATGCGAAGTTTAAGGGCGAACGACGTTACGACGTGTAGTACGTATATTATTATACACGAGCATATACACATGTTTATATAGGTATAATATACGTATTATATCGAACAAAACAGGACCTGATAACTGAAACTTTGAACGTCTACTGAACTATATGTGTGTGCGCGCGCACAAGCCTCTTTAAAACAATCCCTTATATACGTGACGCTCGTGTGGAGGGGGGGGGGAGGGGAATCGGAGGAAATGCGAGTGGCAAACTTTTTAAGACACTCGCTAAGTTAATTTAAACCGGAAAAAAAACGGGGGGAAAAAAAATACAGTTGAATCGTTTGTTACCTACGCGCGTAACTTGGCGGAGAAGCCGCCGCCGCCCGGTTTGTCGAAATCGTGAAGCGTGCGTGTTGCATTATATTGGTGGTGGTCGTGTCACACGTTCGCGCTGAAGCCCGATAAAATTATCGCCTCCTCCGTAACCGTCCCCTCTGCCTTTTTCTCAAACACACGCACGACGGATAATCAAATAAGTTTACGCCGCGCGTGAAATATTGTAAAGTCTACGTTTTTTTTTTTTATTCAAGAGAGAGAGAGAGAGTGTGTGTGAGAGAAAAGAACGGGAAAACGTTATTCAAATAAATATAAAATATATTCTTTTGAAATATTTTCGAAAACCGACGTCCACTTCTTCTTTTTCATGCTAATGCAAAGGTATAGTGTGGAACTTTTCGAGTGTGAAAACAACGGGATTTTCCGCGTAACGTGGGCATAATTTTCCGGCGAGGGGTTGTTCCCCAGAGAACACGGGCGGCCAGTGGCGGCCACCGCGCTGTGCGGCTGCCACTCACGTCATTTATCATAACGTCCACCGCCGCCGCTCTGTTGTACTGATCGCACGCGGGAGCTCGTTTCATCCATCCACTTTTGGCCAGATGCCAATATGTAAATAAGCCCGCTGCTTGTATTATAGCAGGTACCTTACCGCACGAACAGGGAAAAAAATAATAACGCCAAAAATAAAGAAACAAAGATTTCCCATACTCCTTTACTACGGAAGAGGAAAAAAAATGTTACCGATTTTTATTTGTTACTGTTTTTTATTGATCAACGCTGAAGTTTTTTTTTTTTGCGGAGAGAAATAGAAGATATATGAAAAGAGAGAGATAAATATACTGTACGGGATGAGTGAGTATAGCAGAAGCGGAGGCGAGGGAGTGAGTGAGAGTGAAAGCGAGAGAGAGAGAGAGAGAGAGAGAGAGAGAGAGAGAGAGAGAGAGAGAGCAATAAATACGCGAAATATATCCTCGCAAAGTGTATTTTATTCGCGAGGGACATATGAATTGCCTATAGAGGCATGGCAGGAGGAAGGTACCGGCGAATGAACATAAATCAAATCAGACAGATATAGAGGGACATTGGGCGCTGAAGATATTAGATATATGGATATGATATTCCATAAATTGACCGTTTTTCCGATGACGCCACGTACGCTGCTGAAAATGAAAATAATGACCAACGGTGACCGCAATTTGTCCTGCTGCAGAGCCAGTTTTGTTTTACACACATTCATATAAATGATAAGCTACTAAAACTTCCTGAATGGAAAAGGGTACACTATAAAAATGAATACGTTTCCAACCCGTTTTTGGTTGGTTTTATATTTTAAAATATTATATGTGTATTATATTTTTTTATTAACAGTGTGCTGTTAATATTAGTAAATGTGTGACTAAAACAAAATATATTGGCTTAAGCAATCGACGCGATAAAAAAAATTTAATATTATAAAGCATAATGATGTTATACTTTTACTAAAACGTCAATTTAAACTCAAACAGGTTAAACATTTTACTAACTAATACCTTCATACAATTCCCATTTATAGGTGGGCACTAAATAATATGAAGAAAGAATTAAATTAAACCATACAAAACCATATATTATTATTCAGTTTTTTTATATCATTAAAAACCGATGAAGTTAATTGATAACATATTTATAAGTACGTGTATATAAATGCTATATCCCAATTACCACGTCAACACGATAACATTATACAGGTGATTTTTTCAGCATGCCCATCCCCATTTTTCGCTTTAATAAAATAATTATTCAAATTCTGATTTTTAGAATTTTTTAGTTTACCCAAAGACCACATATTTTCAAGTTCCTGATTTTTTTTTTATTATACTTACTTAAAGCGAGTGTCTTGTGGTGATACAAACTTCTTCCTATCTTTCAAATGAAAATCCCCGTTTTTTACTGCAAATTATTTAGTGGATGATTTTTTTTTTTTGAAAATATTGATGAATCTAAATCAAAATTCTACAAATAATAGTTTCTGAGTTATTAAAATGTTAGGATAGTAATCCTTAAAATTGGTTTTGCAAAAATATAAATTATATGTATAGTATTTATTATACTTGGATCATTTTCACAAATTATTTATATCGATAAATCAATAATACCTACTACTAACATTTCAAAATCATCTAAGCCCCCATATCTACTTAACCCAGTACACAAAGTTGTATAAGTCAAAAACTACTCTTTCGAATTTTGATTTATATACATCAAAATTCTCGAAAACAATATGTGCTGAATAATTTAATGTGAAAGGGTGAGTTCCTATTTGAAAACAGAAGTTTGTATTGTCACGGGATCGTTCTCAAGTGGTACAACAAATCTCGAGAACTCGAAAATATGGTTTTCAAGTGTATTTAAAATTTCCATAAATTAGAATTTGAATATATACATATAATTTAAGCGTAAAAATATAACGTGCGGGCTTAAAAAATACCCTTTAAACATGCATAGAGTAAGTGACTACCTATATATGCACGCACAAAATCTGTTTGTAAAATTTGGGTTTTGTATAAAACGCTCATAGAAAATATCATTTTTTCCGGACAAGACGAGCATGTAGATATTATTATTATGTTTGTGTCACTGTATGTGTGGGTGTATGTGAATTATCAATCAGCCGGAGGAGCAGTAACACATTTTTGACTCCCAAGGGCATAATCTGGTCATAGCACGAGATTCCAAAACGCGAACACCGTTTTAAGTGAACTCCGTTGTTTACTCACTCTACGCGCGAATTGAACATTCCGACCGCGTAGTTATATCCGTTTCACGCGGCCGCAGGAAAGCGTTATTTATTTTGTTTTACGTGCGTTTAGATTGAAAATAATCGCCCGAAACACGTCGGTCCGATTCGTATGGGCCAGAGGGTCGTTTTTTGGGTCGAGAGAATATCTCAACGGATTATATTTTGCGGACTTTCGCGATAAATGTGCGAGGGAAAGATTAAGGACACGGCGACGAACACACGCCGCCGCCACGCATTTTATGTATCGGTCACTACATATCCTGCTGCACCTTCGTTCACCTACGTCGCCGGAACTCCCGTCGTCCGAGAGGGTGTGTGTATGGCTGACAAGGATTATTTCGGGGACGAGAGGGAAGCGAGAAGTTTAGGAGTTAGAAAAAAAATAAAAATATACCAGAGAGAGGGAAGGGCACGAGTGAAAACTTGGCAACGGGTCGGTTAAGACCTAACGCGCGCGGACGACGGTTTACGCACGAAGGTCGATACTATTTCGCTGTATATATACACTGTCGACTGTCTATTTTCACGTCATCCAATACAGTTTTTTGAGAGCAGAATAATATTTTTTCTTTTCTCTGGCATGTTATGGTCAAACAGACACGGTTTGCTCGTCGCGGAAAAACGACAGTATAGTATTTGAAAATACGGTAAATAGTATATAAACTCTTTTGACGACTAAACTTTAATATTATGGTATCAATCATATAAGTTCGGCTGTCGTTTCGTTTTTGTTACAAATTATTTTTTATTAACAATATTTACGATACAATACCTAAATAATTGTTTCGTAAAAGAAATAAACCGAAATAAGGAGAAATCGTCATTTATTATTAAAAAATATAAAAGATGTTAAATTTTTTTAGTCTTCACGGATAATTTGATATTTATAAACAAAAATAAGTTATTTATACCAGACGCGAGAAAGCTTTACGAGAAAAAATGATGTGCTAAGATATTGTACCAAGCCTATAACTTTATTTAAATATTTATTGAAAATAATACGAATTTTAAAATGAACGAAATTGAAAATAATTTTCACTTATTTGTTTTGAAAATATTTAATTCATCATTAAATCAACTGCTTTTGTATTATTAACTTATGAGTGTTCAAAAAAATGAAAACCGAATCCACTCAACCGACATTTTACTGTCGATTTAATTCTTCATTATAATTTTTTGTCGTTTGTGTGTATACTTTGTACAATATTCTATTATTAACAACACAATATGAACCGTACAAACTTTAAACTTTTGCTGACTTAAATAATTTTATATATAGTTTAATAATTACTTGTTCATTGTTTTAAATCTATCGAGGACACAATATATTATACGGACAAACACTGGACTCCGAAATGACAGAAAACGCACCAGTTACATTAAGTGCCTTTTTCGTATCATTCTTGTGTATGATGTACTTGTCCGGGATTTTCGAAATATCTATTGAATTTTGTGAACTATTGGCTATCCCGAGGCGGTCTCAATTTACTAAAGTGCAGTGTTCGACATTCATTCTGAGTGCTTCATATATAATATGATATTATTCTCGGCCCGACAGATCGATGAGCAGCCTACCACATTGCCCGCTCACTTTCATAATTATGGCATTATATACGGAAAAAGGTGCACGGGTTAAACATCGATGGTCTAGTGCACAGGCGTAGTAAGCGATATTTTTAGCAAAAATAAGTCGAGTACTCTATACAATTTTCCATTTCATTTTTCATATGATACGCAAATATTGTATGCGTTTGTTTATCATTTTATCCACTACTATATATTGCATTGTTGTTTGAAATATATACTATGGTTATAAAAACATTTCGTGTTCAAATGTGGTGTATACTCACAACAAAATTATTTCAATAAAACTAAGTATATTCATGTTTTTGTTAAGTTTCAAATAGGTGTGTTAAAAGACATAATTATAATAAAAACTAGATGACTAATAGAAAACTCTTATGACTTCAACCCAAAATTTGTGCTTGATAAACAAAATTATTTACGAGTAAATGTTTTAAAAATGTATTAAATATAGTGTCAAATACCTGCAGTGGCGGCATGATCGAGAATTTTTTAGACAAATGTACCAGAAAAAAATATTTGGGTGGGTTTGTAGGATATAAGTACTGTCTTACTGGCCATGTAAACAGCTTTAAGTTGGTTGCATCAAATTACATAACTAAATTTCAGTATCATTATTTCAAGGGTAGGAGAATTGAAAAAATGTTTCTTATGATTGTTGAGTAACTTTGAACTGCATACAACAATCAAGTATTAACAATTATATTATAAAATAAATCTAAATCTACATATTATATTAACATAAATAGATAAACTGATGATAATATAATCGTAGTGTATGTGTGAAAATTAATGATTTAAACGTAATTTAAAATTTAAATATTTATACAACAATATTGGGACTAACGATTTTTGAATTCTGGTTAGATCAATAAATTATTATCTATCAAAAGGTCTGAAGATTAAATAGAAAAACTCTTTATCCACTCTCTGAAGGGGTATAATGGTTTTGTTTTCTATTATTTTAAAGGTTATTATTTTCTGAATTATATATAATAGAACAGATTTTTTTAAGACCTCTCGTTCTGACCATTTTTTTTTTTACATCCTTCGATTGTTTTTGGAAAATTTTACGTAGAAGTATGCCGCTTTACAGTCTGCGTTGTATGGATCGACGATCAAAAGCTGACCAAAGCAATGTAAAAAAATAAAACATATGGTTGTAAAACCGATACTGTTCAAGCTATAGCCAAGTCGGTCGTAGATATAGTGTTACACTTAGTTTGCTGGTTCACAAAGAGTAAGCAATACTAAGTGTTAGGTTTTGTGTACACAACACTTTGTACAAACGGCAGCTGTCAATGTGTCTTGTATTTTATCCATTAAAGTGTTATTATATATAGGTAGTAGATATAACGGGATTTGTCACAGATATGTGCCGATCGCGATTATAACGTCGACGGTGCATTGCTATGATATGCAACTCTACTTGGGCCATACGAGAAGTCTGAACGGCAGCTCTCTTAAAGTTTCGAAAGACCGTTTTTGTACCAAGTATATACACGCGCCGCTGTACGTCTTAAAAAATAAACCATCCAAAATTTGCATTTAAAAAGTTGCGTACTTATCACGCAAATTTATTATTTATATTTATTTACTTATTACTTATTGCAAACTTGTCATCTTTTCGCAAATCGCTATGTTTTCTTGCTAACTACTACTACTACTACTACTACTACTACTACTACTACTACTACTACTACTACTACTACTACTACTACTACTACAACTACTACTATTACTAAGTTTTACAACTATTACTACGTAGGTACTATAATTATTACTTACTACGCGACGACGACGACCCGGCGAGTCTCGGCGGCGGCGGCGTCGTCGTCGTCGTCAGGACGGCGCGTCGGGAGAGGCAGCGGAGGCAGCAGTGGAGCTCGCGGACGGTCGGGGAGGCGGCGGCGGCGGCGGCGGCGGCGTGGTTGTCTCTCGGACCCAGCCGGTTGTAATGGCCGGGAAAGCGCAAGCGTCGATCCACGCCCTTGCTCCGGTCCAGCAGCCGGCGAATCCCCGCCGACGACGCTGCAGTCGCGCGCGCGTCGCCAGTGCTGCGCACTCTTTTGTAGCGTACACACGCCGCGCACGTCGCACGCCGCCGGCGCGAAACGCCTTTTCGGCCGCGCGCGTTTTCGCACACGCCGCGCCAACGTCCCCGCTCGATCTCGGCCCCAGTCGATATACGACACCAAGCGGACGCGTCGCCATCACCGGGCTTCTCGATCGAACGTGTTTCTTTTCAAACGCCTTTACAACACTGTACTCGTAACAATAATATTGTAAACGACGACGATGACGCGTTAGCGCGCCGCCGCCGGCGGTATTACGGATCGCGAACGAATCGAAATTATTAAATAATATATACGCCGACCGCTCGAAAACAGCGCCGCAGCGGTCCCGAAAATCGCCGCCGCCGCCGCCCATGGCGTACCGAAGCGGCCGCCGCGGCCAGGCGACGGTCCGCGACGTTTCGCCGGCGACGACGACGACGACGACGACGACGACGCCGCACCCGGTCGTGCCCATATGTTACAACGGAACCGACTTCCGCTCGTCGTCCCGTCGTCATCACGTGAGTACCAGCTATAGGCCCATAGGTGGAAATCTATTAAAATTTCAGACGGGGCAAACATTTTTATATCAATGACATTGATGGGAACAGGGTTTCGATCCCACACTATCAAAAAGCTGTCATTTTTTGGGGGAAGGGAGTCTTTCGGGATATTCGGGGAGCCAAGTCCCTAAATCCCTCCCTGATTTCCGCGGCTATACCTACTCGGGGACTCGGCGGCAGCCGCAAAAGCAATAACGCGCCAGTGATATCGCTCCGGCTGCACCAGTCACGTTCGCAGTACGGTTTTCAGTTTATCTGACCAAAAATGGCAGCGATATTGTGTTCAACTGCCGAATATTTCTAACGTCGTTGTCCAACACTTAATACGTACATACGCTATGGTCATTTGGACACCAATCGATAAAAACATTATATCTGCAGTATCAAAAGGCCCATCTCCATATTGTCCGAGTATTGTCTGTATGGCCACGGTGACATTGGTCATTTCGAAATCAATCCATAAAGTTTATAAATATAAGCTATCATCATGGTACGTGTGCGATTGAATAATGATTATTAGAATTTAATAATAATAATAATAAAAAAAAAAAAGTTGAGTTGTTGATGTCAGATATTTATAATTTATTTACTCTCCATCAAGTGCAGGGCCAATGTGAAAATAAAATTAATTCATTTCCTAGTTGCGCAAAAATATGTTTCATCAAACATAATGAAAAACAATTAATTCAACCATAAATAAATCATATCGCGGCGACTTCATTTCTTTGTTCGTCTATTATAGATCTATGCAGCTATAATATGGATATTATAGCATTAATTTGGGCCGTTGATACGCGCACATGCATGAAAGCTGTAAGCAGAGGTGTAAAGTATTTGAGTAAATGTATTTGAATACTTTATTGAATATTGAATACTTAATTCAAATACTTTATTCCTTTCTGGCATTTAAGTAGTATTTAAATACTTTTATGTGTTACACTCGTGTTTTATAAACTTTTATTAGAATTGTTAATATTTCTATTAATAAAAATTTTTGAGAATATTATGTTTACGACTTTTTGAAAGTTATTGTAGTCAGATTACTATGAAATTAGGTATTCACTTATCATATAGATGTAGGTGGTACTATAACAAATAAAAGAACAGCAATGACTGACAAACGTTTTTAAACATATCGTGTATAATAGCCATTTAGGGATATAGATAAAATTAACATTAAGAATAACAATTTTTTTTTAATATTTTATATTATTTTAAATATTTTTTCAGTGATATTTTGTTTACCCACTCGAATACTTTTTAAAAATATTCATTACAACCCTGGCTATAGGGTTTTGAGTTACATTCGTATTATGCATGTTCTGCAGTTACGGGAAACGCGTGGTTTTGAATTCGAAATAAGAACAACACTCGGAATGTGTCCGTTTTAAATCGACTTTAGTTTTACCGAAATAAAGCTTGTCGTCATAATACGACTATAAATCGAAAAACGATTATTTATCATGTTCGGGAAATCTCGTCACTGAGATGTTGGGGCCGTTCTTGAAAATGCATAATAATATAACAATATGTTTGCTCCCCAAAGCTGCGCAAACTGCGAACTTCGTCATCCCGCAGCTGCATCTGTTGCGGAATTCCGTCGGGTAACTTCATATTTCAGCTGCAATTTTGAACTTTGTTCAAATGTTACAATAGGGGCCCGGAATTTGATGCATTTGCATTTTTTCTCTTTTGCTCTAATGCGATGCTCGCTCCACAGAAATTTGATTCACGTGGAATACAAAATCTATGACGATACAACTTTTATTTTGCAAATCGTTCGGTGTACCATATCCTCTACACCGCACGAATAGCGAGTGATTGATTTGTCATCAACAACCAAACACAACGGCGTACTAATCACTCTCCATCATTCCAGTGTCAACCACCAGTACGGGGGTTATGTCATAGTCGAGTTAAAACCATACGCGTTATCCCGACCCAGCTGTTGTATTGCTATTTTCTAAATTATATAACCGATTTATTTTCTTGTTGTATACTCTTTATTGGTAATACACGATAATAATATCATAATCATGGTCGGATTTAGCACAAATACCGACATAGGCCTTGATTTAATTTGGCGCTCCCCCGCCCTATCCTCACCCGCCATGAAAAAAGGTACAAATGTGCCGCTATTCAATTTTTACCGCCATAAGCCCGGGTCTCACGGGCCTAAGACAAAATCCTGCCCTGATCGTATTGTAATAGCACAAAATGTGTGCGAAATTAGTTTCGGTGCACAACATAATAATAACAATAATAACAATAATTGAAGTAAAGATTTCGATGCACTTTCCGTTGTTTTGGCTATGTGACGCTAGTTTTATATGTCATATGTTTCATGTGTTTTTGAATCAGAATAAAAACTTTTAATTTTGCATTTTTTTTTTTACATTTTTTACGGTATTTTAGGGCACCGTGCACTAAAATCCACTTTTTACAAATGTAAAGATTTTAACTTAAAACAGTAACTTTGTAACCCGTTAACGAGATTTTCAGTCAATCGAATATTATCGTAGCTTTCCAAATGGATACTTGTGACGTAAAAATTGAGATCACATGTAGCAACGGAAATGAGAATACTTACGTAAAATACTTGAAATTGTTCAGTTCTACTAACTTTTTTTTTTTTTTAATTTAAAATAATTGTATATAGGTACATTAGTTATTTTCGACGGAGCAAATAAGCAGTAAAGTCGCACAAACGGTTGTGTTTTATTGTCAAGTCCCGTCGATTTGACACGAGACCACTCCTATATGCACCATTTTCCTAACGTCTTATCTTGTGTATAAAAATGAATGTTTGTTTGTTTGTTCGTTCGTTCGTCCTCTATAGACTCAAAAACTACTGGACCGTTTTCAGTGAAAGTTAAATCGATAGATTCTCTGAAACTCGGCGAAAGTTTTTAGTTTCGTTTTTAAACCCATACAACTCACGCTATAGCAGGGTAGCTCACACGTAAAATTGTGAACTACCCTATTGCACGTGAAATTTGTTTCGGCTCACGAAAATCAAATATTTTTTTGTATACATATATAGGATTATCGTTGGTTACAGATAATGAAATGGTAGTTTTTTTTATTTGATATAACTTTAAGTATTTTATTCAAATATACCGTTGAAGCCATAAAGCTATATATTGTACTTAAATGTAAAATTTAATAATAACTATTATATACTATATGCTATTATTTGTATTAAAGGCAAAATGTATAAGGTAGATAGGCTTATAAATTAAAAAATTATTCGACAGATTTTGGACATAAAACAATAATAGAGAATATTAAATATTGTAACTGAAGCAAAACGGAAATGATGGCTAATAGTCAGCTAATACAGATATTAATATTTGGATCATGTTAAATGACGCATAATATTATGCAAATTTGCAATTTTTGACCAATCAGCTCAAATTTTGCATACATATTATCGGGGATTCCTAGAGTATTAAAATTAAAACCACGGCGGTAACAACTATTTTAATATAAAAATGGTAAAATGAATATTGCTAAGGCTGCAGGAAGCATGTAGAATCGAAAAAAAATACTTTACCGATTTTGTGGTTCGAGGGAGGTTTAGATATCTTATAGATTGAACCAGTTATTTTAGGGTGGCTATATATTAACCACTATTATAATAATATTAAAATCGTCATAACAGTATATTCGTTTATTTCTGCTTACGATTTGTGAGAGAAAAAAAGTTACTAATTATACTAACAGTCGAAGGTGCAGGATTGAACATCTCGATTAATACATCTACAGAATCCCTATAGATCATCTATAGGATTCCTATATATATATATATATATATATATATATATATATATATTGTATATAATTAGTTTGGCGTGTAAACATTTTATGTCTATATAACGGTACTGCTGCTGTCACGATACCCGTCCTCTACCGCGGTTATCGTAACAACACACATGACCCTCTCTACGGTGTCAGTCTCCAACTCTCTTTCCGTTTAGGTACCCACCAATAGGTGTGCAAACATGCGGTTCAAATAGTCAATCGAATTTGTGTTATATTATGTATCTACCGACCGGCATAATATTATGTTATTTGTTGAGTAATACACCACAGAGACATAATATTATTATTAGAAATGAGCCGATATTGATTCTCGGTTCTTATCGGTTCCATCGCGGATCTTGAGAATCAAAAGAACGGATAATTATCGGCTCTAGCATGATTATTTATCTATCCTTTTTTTTTTTTTGTTCATTAAATTAATGAAAGAAGATTCAAACATGCTCCAATGAGACTTAAACGAGGCAAAAATAAATTCCAATGCTGACATATTTTAATATTAGGGAAGGAATTATGACTTTCCTAGACTTAAAAATTTAACATTAAAATATCTTTGTGCTCCCCGAGAACTGTTTTTTGTAAAAAGCTTTATCCTACATCAGGGGTGATTGTTTATAAGAAAAAAAAACAGACAAAATCCAAACAAAGTAAAGATGTTGGTGTTCCTGAACAAAAATCTAAATAATAAATACCTAAATAAAAATTTTACTGTTACATAATATGAATAAAAAGTTATTAGTTTATGATAATTATTTAATATTTATGTTTTATAATAAAATTCATATTAAAAAAGTTCTTTATAAATGCATTATTTCATTCTTATTTTTATATTTGAAAAAAGAATCGATATCGACAACCGAAAGTAAAATTTTGAGAACCGGACAAGAACCGGAATCAATGATTTTTTAAAAATCGGCCCATCCCTAATTATTTTATATTGCAAAAGCTCGTGATTGTATAATAATGTTAGTCGAAACCATCATCATCGTCATAATATAATTATATACCGATAAATAATACCTATTATAATAATAATACATTACTTATATATATATATTTGTGTGTGTGTGTATGCTTTGACCGTTTTTCTTTCTTTTCGTTTTACAGATGACTATGGCGTCGTCAGAGGTCTAACAAGGAGTATGGGAAGAGAGGCATGGGCCTACGGCTGGACCAGAGACTATTTAGCAAAGTCACGGTAGTCTTCGCAGCTCTCGTTCTCTCGCTGTTCAACAGGGTCCTAGTCTCAAGTGAGTTTAGGCCGTACCGCGCTTCAGATGTGTGGGGGGGGCGAGGATCGATGTTTGAAAGTTTTAACATAATAGCATAATATTATTATACACAATAAAAAAATTATATCATATTTTATACGTTATCGAGCGATGGATTTATACATCTCCGTAGCGGTTCTCGCATCCTATATACGCGTTAGTATTTATCGTGAGTTAGCGATGAATTAATCTTATCTAGCGGTATGCTCTATTACTGCGTATATATATACAATAATATGATATCAGAGAAACTATCAACGAACAGAGTATAATATTATTATATATATGTAATTATATACGGTGTATCGCAGACGACTCCAAAGTCGATCGTGTTAGAATTTATTTTTAGGCCATACTTAACTTAACCTGTATACAGTATAGGTACCCAATAATAAAAATATATTTTTTATGGCAGTCGATCCTCGAGGTGAAGTATATTTTTAGTAGATCTCTGCCAAAAATAGTTTGGTCACCCCTGCAGGTGTATACCGTCGTCGATTTCGGATACATAATTAGAAACAATAATCCATAACAGATACTGCAGTATCTGTGTGCAGCGTATATAGATATAATTATTGAGTAATGGTACTCGAGGACTTTCGCTCGTTTAAAAAATACGTATTTCGAGTAAAATATCTGCACTGCAACAACTCCGTATATAGGTAGATGAAGGTTCGATTAAATTGGACATTTTACGCGAATAATGACTGTGATATATTATTATTATAATTATAATTCATTACGTTTCGTTCGAACGCCTTTCACTGTGCACCTACAACAGTGTCGTATTTGCGGGGGGAGGAGGATGGAAATGAAAGATGGATCCCCCCGTGACTTATTTTTTTTTTAATATTTCGCATCTCGATGAATATTGTATGTTCAGATGAGAATTTCAATACGATATTGAAAAGAAACACGCCTTGATAGGTACACGCGAAGTACTCGGCAGAACAGCTGTTATGTTTAAACGACGTCTAATGTTAAAAACTACAATAATAATAATTAATACTCATAATAGGATAATCAAATAACGTTCGTATTATTCGAACAGCTTTATAATTTCTATTTTCACTTTTCACTGAACTGTTGTGAATTACTGTGACGCGAGTACTGGTTTTAATGTAATTTCGGTATAATATATATTATCAAATAGTTAATACTATAACTATATATTATTATCAAATACTCATCATTTTACAATCATAAATTTCTGTATCCAATCAACAATTATTTATTTCCACTTCAAATTGTATGATAGTTTGTTTTCACTGTTAAAAGTGTTAAATAGTATCTAATATTTTTAAGCTGTTAAAATGAAACATAAGTGTGAATCAAAAAAAAAAAAAAAAATGCGTGTTGAATTGTTGAATTTAAATGCACACATGTTGGTATATTAGAAAATAAACTTTATTTAATAATTCGGTATGCTTTGTGTTGTTTAAATGCAACATATATTTGTAATAAAAATTTATTTTTGTTTTAAGAGGATGTCAACGTAATATGCTCCGTAATATCGTATTGTTTCTCTCTCAAACCCACAAGTAACATACATAAAACGCTTTCGCGTAGTCGTTTTTTTATGATTGTTGAGTAATGTTAGAACAAAATCACTTACCACAAAAATTAAATAGGGGTATGACATATAGGATATATATTTTATTATTATTTGACTTTGAAAATGATAAAAAGTTTTGTAAATACAAGTTTACACAAGTTTTGTATAAATGATTTTAAAATTGCTTTGAGACAATATTTAGACAAATCGATATGTTCTAGCCTCAAAAGTATTATACTCTATATAATTTTTGGTAATGGGTAATTATACTCTAAGATTACTCAAAAATATGAAAAAAAATGATTTTGCGTGAATGCGTTTTGTTTATATTTCATGTGAAAACAATCATTGCGCTATCATCCAAAATATTTAATCTCAAATAACATGTGTTATAATTTAATAATTTTGGTAATGCATTTTATATTGATGATTTTAATAAATTATTATAATTTAAGGCATCATAGGGGATAAGGAGTAAAGCTCCCTCCCCCCATCGAGTTAGTGACCACTGGATAAATTCATATCCCCCCCTCTAAGACAAAAACTTAAATAAGCCACTGATGTGTACGTTTGTCACTGGAATTATAATTATTACGATATTATATACCAATACCATAGGCGCAATTAAGTGAGGGCTAGAGAGTAATTAACATCTTCAAATATTTTTTTAACACCCCCAAATTGTTTGATTGATTATTTGCACTTGTGCATTCATTTTTATTGTGGTTAGTTCTAATCCATTTTACAAGCACCCCTTAGCACCCCCAACATTTGAAGTCTAATTGCGTATATGAGTCCAATACAGACATTGCAGAGTTCATTATATAAAAAAAAACGTCATTGATATATAAACAATAAACAATAATAATAATAAACAATATTTTTAATCGAGGTTAAATAAATTATATCGTTGTTGGACAATTCGTATGGATAAGAAATATTAAAGTTTTTTTTTAACTCTTATAATTCACTCATATATAATATAAACATGCTCAACTCACGTAGTACCTACCTAATATTCACAAGTCTTAAATAACACATTAAATTTTTTACACTATAATGTGTGCATGGAAAATATAACGTAGTTAGACTTTATAATATGGCACGTGTTTTGTGCACATTATATTTTTTATGTTTTCATTAGTGTTACTTGTGTATTATTCCTGTCGTAAATAAACTGCAAAAGAAATATTCAATCATACCGGTATTCTGGAGGCATAACTAGAATCTAATAGTTTTAACATAGGGACTAAAATTCAAAACGACCCCGCATGGGGTGCAAATCTTCCCCTCACACCACCATCATATCCATCACTATAGAGTAGGGGTGGCAAATTTTTCTGACGCCACGTGCCAAAATTTAACTTTTTTTTTTTTTTGAGCGTGCTATTGATTTATAAAAAGTATTATACATATATATCTATATTTTTTTGATGTTTATTAGGTATTAAAAATAAAATAAAACATAAATATTTTAATTTTTTACATACCCTCAAATTTTTTTTTGCATACCATTGATTTACCATCTCTGCTATAGAGTTTAGTGGTCACGGGAATTAGAAAGCCCTGTAAAATAAAAGTTGAAAATAAATCATAGAGTAAAACAGCCCCCTACCTCCTCGTAATTAAAAATGAAATAAATATAATATATATTTTATAACTGTTTAAACCTCTATATTTAGATACAAATGTTTATAAAATATATTATTATTATCTAAAGAAATGTTCATTCTATAATGTTCATTACCTAAACAAGATCGCTGAATCTGTTTTAGGTCATATAATCGACCTGATGTATGTTTTGATTATCCTTACACATAAACTCGTACGAGTTACATCCACAATTATATATTTAACTTATATTATATAAGACTCAGCTAAACCTATTTTATGGTACCTTTTTTAACTCACCGGTTTTGCAATCATCCACGATTGTACTGGTAAAGTACCTAAAAAATACTTATTGAATTTATAAACGTAAGTTTTTAACCGAATTATTTTGTTTACTATTACAATTAATAACTCGGCAATTATATTTTAATTGAGAAGGCGCTACAGTAAGTAGCAACATCGAGCAACTGTCAATCGCAGAAACCGTTTCCGTACATATGATGACAGATTATTTTACTTATTTTTATAAACTTAATAAAAAATTATGTGGGACGAAAATGTATATAAAAAAGTGATCTGCCATAAAACGCAGATAAAGTTCTCTCCACTAAGTGTGCATTCATATTTCAAACAACTTTGACGAATTAATGTTATGCGTATAAAAATATATTAAAAGTTCACGTAATATAAATTAAAATAGTAGCTTAGAAAATGTTGATTCAGAAAATACTAATAGCGAGGAATCCATTCAATAAACATAATTTTCGTCAGAAAATCCGAAAACCCATATCTTATAATATAATAGATGTGTGTCAAAAAAAAAAAAAAAAAAAAAAATACCTAGTAAATAA
>JACXSJ010000441.1:35613-55795 GCA_014851325.1 Pentalonia nigronervosa | reverse complement strand
TAAATAGAAAACCCTCGTGACATGAAAAATATACCAGTGAAAACCATCGTTGTCCATGTCGAAATTAAAAACACGTCACGATCAACAAACCGTGTGTTCAGGACGTGACGGTTGATTATTATTATATTTTGGTCGTGAATCGGATGGTCCCGAGGAAATGTAATTTTTTTTTTCTCGGTCACTGACAAAATAATTCGTTTCCTATGTCATAATAAATAATATGATTGGTGTTTTACCTACCTGTATTAAATATGACATAAATTTCATTTCCAATTATATATTTTGCCATGAATATCGAAGAAGCCAAACATAGTGTAAATGGGAACACACTTCAAAATCATTAAAATTGTTATTTTCTTTTTATGTTTATTTCTAGTGCAGTATAAATGCAATATATTGTTGTGACATTTTTTTTCTTCGCTTCAATTTTCAAACATAATTATGCTCGTAAAATAATTTATTTTAAATTCTCCAAGAAATGATAAAGTTATTGGATTGTAAAATTGATTATATTTTTCTTTTATTATTCAGTTTGTGTATATTAATTTTAAGTAAAATATCAGAATCGTTTTTTGAATCCAATTATTTTTCAGTTTTTTTCAAACCAAAAGTCATAAACTCGTAATACAATATCTGTTAGTAGTTGGTCAGAACAGTATCTGCAGTATCATGTCTATAATTATTATTTTTAATTGAAAGTAATCTGAATAATGTTATTAATTTATTACTATTATACAGATCAATAATCCAATTAAGAATTTGAATATTAAATAAATATTCTTTCTTAAATAAATATAACAGATAGTCGATAAAATTAATTAATAACTCTTGCTTTAGTAGATGTTCATAAAAATTGAAAACAAAATAATATCAAAGATTTTGATGGTTTTATAAATAAAAAAAATAAAATATCTGTTGTTTCGTTGGCTCAGTACATTATGTTTTAACATGAAAACTATTATATCTTATGATTTTGTTCGTATAAAAGAAAAAAGTTGCTTTACCTAACTCCGTTGTGATCATCTATTTGTACACAATTTGACGTTAAGCAATATTATGTTAAAGCATAAACTACCTAAACGCTTCATCAATATTTTACATACAAACTATGACATTGTTATTGCATATACGAAAATGTTGGTCATTATAATTATATGTTTTAATAATAGTATTCACAATATTTTACATCCTATCTAGATACTTTGGATCCAAGGATCCTCATTTTCCATTATTTTATGGTCCACGGGTCGAAGGGAAAGATGAGTAGTTTTTTCACAAAACCTTTCGACGAACAATGAAAACCTCTTCTAACAAAAGCTGTTTCCGTCAATGATATCATTCTCATGAGATTTTTCTTTTCTTTATTTTTGTTTTAAATGCATTTTATTTTTCACGCCCGAAACCATTAGTGTTTCTATAATATTTCTTTCCCGAGGACAGGGTCAAAGATTCGTCTTTTTACTTTTTGGATCATTTAGACTTATCAAATTACTTAAAACATTGAAAATTAGTATACAATATAATACGTAATGGATTTGATATAGGCAAACGTAAGATAATGATTTAAAAATCAATTTTATATTGAAACTTTTATCAAACTACACTGTTAGATAATTAAAATTATTTAAAAAAATGTAAAATTTGTTTCGACTTTTATGTTAAACCGATATAACAATTTATAATATTCGGTATCATAACGATATATTATAGAATTATAATTATTAATTATTAATATAAAATACAATATCTGTTTGAAATTTACCTTTTAAACGTTATCTCTATAAAATACAAAATGTATGGTAGATACAATTCTTTATAAATATAAATAATAATAATAATTATTATTATTATTATTATTATATTCGTATTTTATATTGTAATACTAAATATATAAACCTATAGTCTACTTTGTACATCTAGTCTAGAATTCAAAAAATAAAAATTCACAATTAAACCAAACTAAGTTAGGTACCCTTTCCGTACTCAGGGATTTATTTCAGCGTACATTGTGGAGTACTGTTGATGCCCCGTCCAAATAATATTTCAGATGTCGAGGAAGTTTTCGGTGGAATCGGAAGTTGATCGTTTCCTGACTATGAATATTAATAATTATAATAATTGATATTAATTGTTCAACTAACATTTTTCTGCACGATATCAATAAATTAATCGAAGCAAAATAATTCCAAATTATAATACAAAAATATATGTACATAAACTTTGCGAGTGCGGGTTTCATTTATGTAATATTAAGACGTATTGAATTACACAAAAGAATATAAATTATACTAAATTAATTAAAATAAAATGTTCAAAGTTCTAATTACGTTTCAAGCGATCAAATTAAATGGGAAATAAACTTTTATTGCCACCTAACAGTAGGTAGGTAATAATATTAATTAATATTTCTTACCTTGGACTTTTAATTTCATAACAAAACAATCGTTTCAAAACGGAAATTTTATTTTCGTTATAGATTAACATTCAAAATAATTATAATATGATTTTCAAACAATATTCATATCAAGCATGTTATATTACATTAAAATATATGGTATTTCAAATTAAACTAAATCAAGTTAAATCGAAATGAAAAAAAATGAAAAATCATTTTTTTTTTAAGTATCATTTAAAACATATTATTATAATAACCAACATTCAATTTGAAATGCGTCACTAAAAACACACTGACAGCTATTTAAAAGATAAAGTATTGTAAAATATTCATAATTATAATTCAATTCCATTTGTAGATACCTATAATTGACAATATCGTAATATTCTATTGTCCAGGATACAACTCGATAATATTAACATAACTAAATTAGAGTTATCAATGTATAATACCTACTAATTACATATTATTTAGTTTACTATTAAACTATATAAATCGAAGTGTGTTTGGAAATGTATTTTGTTTAATAAGCTACCTACTACGAAATCGAAAAAATCACCCATTTTACTTTTACGCTAAAAGTAAAAATCAAAAAAACAGACGTTTTAAATGTATAATATTGATTTTAACTTTTTATATTTTATAGCAGTCATATTTTGTAGTCCAAACACAAACTTTGATTTTCGACGGTAGTTTCTTCAGTCGGTATTGATCCAACATTTGGCTGTCCCGTGGGCCGGGTGAATATTATAAGGCGTACTACACAACTGTGATTTTTAAATTTTATAATACACAATAACATAAAGCCCAACACTTCAATAAAATTAATTGGACTTTTCGTAATTTGTAAATATTACGGAGTCATTCGGATTTAATAATTATTAATACTTATTATTATCGAAACTATCCAAATCTGTTTTCCATTGTTAAATCGTAATTTATTATACATATTTCAAAGAACCCAATGAAATATAGTTGCGTTTATCACAATTTTTTAATTTTTCGACGGACGTTTTACAGTTTATCTATCAAGACACCAAATCTAAGTTCACGCACAGTGGCACAATGTCGCAAATCATAAACAATTTTAATTTCCTCTAAGAACGATGATAAAAATATAAAACTATAAATAACTCGAAATTATCATCGAATCACCTCTAGAAAACATTTTATACGTTTAATAATCTAAAGAAAATTGCAAAAAATAAATAATCACAATTCACTTCAAACCGGCACTACAATATAGTCCTCAGTGCTATTATAGTTTTCGTTTTTATTTTTTACTCGAAGGAGCTCATCTTTAATCTTTTGGGTCATGAAAAGCTTAAAAGGTTTTTTTACTCTGATGAACGCCGATAATTTGTTTCGCTTTTGTGAAGAGCTTTTCTTTTCATTTTTTTCGAATAATATTTAGATCGTGAAATGTTACTTCATCTTTTTTTGTTTGTGCTACAGATATATATTTATTTCTCTCTTTAAATATTTATAGTGTTTTTCACATTACAACTATAGGAATAGTAAAAAATGTTTAATACCCAACTATATTACGACAAAAATGATAGGTGGTCGATATTTTATAAAACAAAACAAAAAAAAATGTCTAAATACAGTAAACTATTTAGCAAGTCTAAATACAACAAAATAGGGATAAAAATATTTTTTTCTTATTACTCATAGCTACCGGGTCGACGTTCAACGATGCTGTACACATCACGGCCATCGTGGGCGAGTCAGTCGTGTTCAACTGCCAAGTGGAGTTCCCAGCCGAACACCCCGTGCCTTACGTTTTACAGTGGGAGAAAAAAGTAAGCAAAAACGTTTCAAATAATTATAGTATGCAATGCAGCATTTATTTTGTACAAAATATTTATAGGTATGCTTTTAAAAATAATATAATTCATCTCCAATCGCATGTAGTACCTATAATAGGTAAATTAAATTACACAAAATATATTTTATTACGGCTTACCAGTTCGTTTGAAAAATAACCTAACCTAAGATGATTTCAAGCATAATCGAACGTGGGACAAAAATATAACACACTTATATTTTAGGGTCTTGACATACCGATATTCATTTGGTATGACAACTATCCCACTCACAGCGGTTCGGGATATGAAGGCCGAGTGGCTAGAGTCTCCCAGGACTCTCCATACGGTCTCGCTTCGCTCAACTTGACCAATATACAGGAATCAGACCAAGGTTGGTACGCCTGCAAAGTGGTGTTTCTCAACCGGTCACCAACCAATAAAAACGGCACGTGGTTTCATCTTGACGTCCACGGTTAGTAACTGCAGTCTATCATTTTAATGTACAATTCATATTTCTTGCTCACGATAATAATAAGTCATGTCATACAGTATATAAATATAATAGGTAATGATTAATCCTAATATACCTAATCGTTTGTGTTCCACTCTATTTAGCTCCTCCGAAATTTGTCACCATCCCCGGTGAAGTCCAATACATAAATGTCGGAGACTCTATTATTCTAAACTGTCAGGCTGTGGGGACACCTACGCCCGAAATCGTGTGGTTCAAAGACGCTACAGACGTGCAGCCGACGACCACCGTGGGCATATTCAATGATGGCACTGAACTGAGGATATCTAACATCCGAACTGAGGACATCGGGGATTATACATGCATCGCCCGAAATGGTGAAGGGCAAATTAGCCATACGGCTAGAGTTTTGATAGCGGGGGGAGCTGTAATCATGTCGCCTCCAACCAACCAGACGAAACTAGAAGGCGAAAAAGTCGAATTCACCTGTGGTGCCAAGGCCATGCCCGGTAATGTCACTGTCCGGTGGTCTCGTGACGGAGCTTTCGTGAAGTCGATTTCGTCGTTGGAAACCAGAGTGACCATAAAAAAAGACGGTTCTATGGTTATAAATCCCGTCAGTGCCGATGACTCGGGCCAATATCTCTGCGAAGTTAGCAACGGAATTGGTAACCCACAATCTGCGTCTGCCTATTTGAACGTCGAATGTGAGTGTAAATCTAATTGTATTTCAATGAAACATTGACCATTAATATGTTTGTATTCAGATCCAGCCAAAGTTACATTCACGCCAACCGTACAGTATTTACCGTTCAGATTAGCTGGCGTTGTTCAATGTTACATTAAAGCCAATCCTCCTTTACAATATGTTACATGGACCAAAGATAAACGTTTGCTCGAGCCTTATCAACAAAAAGACATCGTTATCATGAACAACGGTTCGCTGTTATTTACCAGGGTAATTAATTTTGAAAACAAAAAATCCGTGCCGAGAACATGCTAATTGATTGCGTATTTCGTTGTTATTTTTTTAAATCGTCTAGGTCAATCAAAACCACCAGGGCAGATACACGTGTACACCCTACAACGCACAGGGTACTCAAGGATCATCCGGGCAAATGGAAGTGTTGGTGAGGAAACCGCCAACATTCACTGTCGAACCGGAGAACATGTACCAGCGCAAAATCAGCGAATCGGTGGAGATGCATTGCGACGCACAAGAAGCTGAAGGCACCCAAAAGCCTAAGATCCAATGGCAAAGAGTAAGTAATTCGATAAAGATGTCCAAATTTGATCTGACTAAAATTATTGTATGATTGATAAAACAGAGAGATGGGGCTCCGTTGCCTAAAGGTCGTCACAGCATACACGGTGGTAATATCACTATAGAAAATCTCAGAAAAACCGATTTTGGATATTATCACTGTGTCGCTAGTAATGAAGTGGCCACAATAGTTACAACCACTCATTTGGTCGTCGAAGGCACTCAGCCGCACGCCCCTTACAACGTCTCGGCAAACGCTTCCGAGACAACCGTTACACTGCAATGGCTACCCGGTTATAGCGGCGGTCCCGATTACAAACAGGACTATACGATTTGGTAAACTTCTACACACCGCCGTCCAAATAACGAAATGGCCTCACTATATCAGAGAAAAATAATTTTTTGTTTAGGTACAAAGAACCAGGGATGGCGGACTGGTCTACGATACCTGTCACTCCATCGGGGAGCACCCAAGTCACTATAAACAGACTAACTCCAGACACAACGTACGAGTTTCAAGTGGTAGGGAAAAATGCGTTGGGCGATGGAATGCTTAGCAAAGTTATTTCGATCAGGACACTGGGTGAGTAAACGAAATGTGGATCAAAACGTAGTTATAATAATACAGTGTTTTTCTTTTTTTCTTTTTTTTTATTTTAAAAAATTATACTTGTGTTTTTTTAAAAAAAAAAAAACGACTGACGGGGGTTGGCTACACAGTGTCAGTTGTATAAACGGGCCGCACTGTACATTTAGTCGCTTTAGACGCTTATTGGAATATGGAAAAATCAATGTAATTTTATAATAAATATTTATTAATATAATAATTCACGAGGAATGTGACCGTTAACACGTCACACTCGATAAACTATAGGTATTTTGAATAATTTAAACACGACTGTGGTAGATCAAGGTCAGCTTTTCTGATATCTTCTGCTAAAGTTATACGTTGCATCCCCTTTGGAGGATCAACGTGACCTTGAACTTCCGCAGAATTAATGATTTAAACTATACTTGTGCACACAATTTAAAATAACTTACATTGTATTGTAGATAACGTGTATTGTATTATATAATGATATATGTCGGATGCTTACAAATCAAACTCAAAATTAAACGCCTGTGTGGAAAAGTGACCACCCAGTCGAATCTGAAACCATTTTAATATCAATTTTAATTACTGCATTATAATATACTTACCTTTTTTTGTGATTTGTAATTTTACTTACTTCTTTGCTCAACCGGTCGCGACAGTGCCGACAGCTTTCTATTTCTTATTGTAAGCGTCCGCGACATTTTGTTCTATAAATGCCCTTGTTGTATACCATAAGTTTGGTCTGTTGTGCTTATTCTATTCTCTGTTGGGTGGCAGCAGCCGTACCATTAACCGTGGCCAAAAAAACAAGTCCCGCGCCACCGGTCACCGAGTTACCTCCTCCCCCGAGCGACGGTAAGCACAAACAATATAATGTACATATTTTTTCATTTAGTGTAATATAGACAAATATAATATTATATTAAACATATATATATATATATAGATAATGCATGACAACTATTTACTTACTATTATGACGTTTTCGTACTGTACATAGCACATATTTTTATTTACCGCATGATAAAGCGTTGGTGTCACAACTAAACGTTTCGTTGAGATAATATTTTTTAATAACATTTTTTTTTCATCATTTTTAGAATGTCTTTATTATTATCGACATATTATTTATTTCAGGATTACCCATGATTTTACTCATACAATTATATAATTTCATTTTCTTTTGTTTTGCATGTGTTTATTTTTATTTTATTTTATTCCACATTTTGCAGACGTTGTCGACTATAGCGACCTCATTTTACCCACTGAATCTTCTGGTGCTACATTGTATCCACCGGTATTCAGACCAAAAGGTATAAAAACAATCATCAGCTTAATTATTATTTTTATTATTATTATTTCTCACCTTGCTCGTCATCCGTAAAACTTGGTTTTTATTATCTATCATTCGTTCGGTGGAACGAAGAGCACATGCTTTAGTGTAACTACGCCGTTTGCCAGTTGTTATCGTGTATTCAATTATTATTATTATTATTCGATTTTACTTTGTATAGGACCAAAACCCGGACCCCCGAGAAATGTATCCATCACCGAAGTTTATAATGGCTTCGTTATATCTTGGCAAGCTCCATTGGAAAGAGCTCATCTAGTCCGTTACTACGTCATCAACTATAAGACGGATGGGATTTGGAGAACTTTGAACAAAGCACAAATCAGAGCAGAGGATACTCATTATCTGGGTACATTATATATCTAAATAACAGACGCGTTTATCATAAACATAAAAATATACCAATAAAATATGACCGGAAATTATTATTATGAATGGTATCGCAACGTATATAATTGCCGAGAGTTTTCAAAGAAAACTATTTCGAAAAACTATAGATAACCGTTTTGTAATTTTTATGAAGAATTATCATTGATTTAAAATATAATCATCCAACTTGCGCAAAAGGTGAACTCATATTGTACTTGTTTAATTTTCCAAACTTTCGGTTATTTAGTAATTAACAATACCTAAACCGTTTATATTAAGCATGACATTATATCAGTACAAAATTATAGACAAACGTAAATTGTGCCCAACGAAATGAAAAAATTGTAAATTGAACCCAGCGAAGAGAAAACCACGAGAAAGCGATTATCACTGTCCTCCAAAAATAATTTTTCAGCTTGGTTAAAATAAAAATAAATTAATAAAAATGGAAAAGTTAAATTTTTATTTTAAATTAAACAATATGGGTGGGTATGTTAAGTTGCTAAAAAAAATGTTGTTAGGTTAATTATATTATCACGTTCACTAACGGTGTCAACACGTAGTTGACACACGTTACATTCAATGGTGGCTGCTGTCAATACGTTGTTGACACCAAGACTATCCATTTGTAATTTATTGTCACGGGGTTGGCTTTTATTTATTTATTTATTAAAAGATTCGTTAACCTGTGTAGAATTGAATGGTATAATTGGATTTAAGTTTCGAATTATTTATAGAATATTTTTCCCAATTTATATTTTCGTCGAAATTAATTATATCTTAGTATATAATATGAATATATATACATGTACATAAATGTTTCCAAAACAATAAATTATTATTGTTGAAATGTTATACGGTTTTTTTTTTTTTTTTTTATTAATTGTTTAAGGCATCAACAACAAGGATTATACAGTTTTATCTTTTATATTTAATAGTCATTCTTCAACGTACGTACATTGTCGTAGTCAGTCGTAGTTCTAGAATTGATATTGTTGTGTATACTGAATCTATTAGTGAGAGTATAATGGCTTCTATTCTTACTGATGAAGAAATACTCAATGTGATTAATAATTGAGATTTTCTAATGCCAGACGAAGACTTTGATCTTAATTCTGGGAGTGATAATTTAGGCGAGGGTGATTCTGCAGATGACGATTACGATCAAAATAATACAGCTGAACAAAATATTGTCAATGGCCTACTACAATCGTCTGAATCGCTTACTGAAACAGATTTAGCTTCACCACAAATTAGCTGTGAAAACAATTATTACTGGTCTACTTTTCGTCCTCAAGTTATAGATATTCCTTTTTCTGAAACAACAGGACTTAAAATTTTTCCTAAAGGTAACGACCTAATCGATTATTTCAATTTATTTGTTACAAACACATTTTGAGAGTTTTTAGTTGAAGAGACAAATTCATATGCAGTCGAAGTGTTTTTGAACAGCGATCGGTCTAATTCTCGTATTTCAACTTGGAAAAATACAGATGTTGTTGAAATGAAAAAGTTTATTGCTCTTTTATTTCACACTGGTACTATTCGCATAAATAGATTAGAAGACTACTGGAAAACCAATGAGCTTTTCAATTTTCATATTTTTCGAAATACTATGAGTTGTAACCGATTTATGTTATTGCTCAGAGTCCTACATTTTTGCAAAAATCCAGGTCAAAATGATCATCCTACAAGTCGTTTACATAAAATCGATAAAATGACAAATTATTTCAATAAAACAATGGAAGAAGTTTATCAGCCATCTAAAAATTTATCAGTCGATGAATCTATGGTTTTATTTAGAGGAAGACTTATGTTTCGTCAGTATATAAAAAATAAGAGACACAAATACGGAATTAAATTTTATATGATGACCGAGTCGTAAGGATTGGTTCATAGAGTTCTAATTTATTCAGGAGAAGGTACTGGTACAACAGAAGATTTAAGTCATACCGAATACGTTGTAGAAAAACTAATGGAAGGTTATTATTTTAAAGGCCATTCAATCTATATGGACAACTATTATAAGTGTCAAGTTGGTACATTATTTATTAAAAAAACAAATATACTGTACGGGTACTTTACGAGCCAATAGGAAAAATAATCCTAAAGCTATAAATGATAAAAAATTGAAGAAAGGTGAAACAATTTGTCAATATACAGAAAAAGGAGTTGGCGTGGTAAAATGGAAAGACAGAGGAGATGTGATCGCAATATCTTCAGAACATTCACACGATTTGGTAAATATAACTAACAGAAGGGGAATAATTAAATCGAAACCTATTTCCATAATAAAATATAATGAATATATGTCGGGCATTGACAGACAGAATGAAATGCTTTCCTATTATCCTTGCAAAAGGAAAACGTTGCGGTGGTACAAGAAACTAGGAATACATATTATACAAATCCTACTACTTAATTCGTATTTATTATATAATAAAAATGTAAAAAAAATGTCATTTTATGACTATCGGTTAAAAATTATTTCGACTTTATTAAATTTTGGGAAAAGTAATATTACTAAAAGACAACCAACAAAAAATAATGCATAACATTTTTCAAAAAAAGTACCTAAAAATAAAAACAAAATCAAGTATAAGAGATGTAAACTATGCAGTTCAAAAGGAGTACGAAAAATGACATCGTTTTATTGTTTAATGTGTGAAAATGAGCCAAGATTTTATCTAGACTGCTTCGAAGAATTTCACAGAAGTATATAAATAAAAATTATGTTTATTGTTTTATTTATATTTATACTTATTTGTATTAATTATTATTATTATTATTATTTTTACTTATTTGTATTTTATTTATATTTATATTTATTTTACAGTCTAATTCAATAAGTAGTATTTTTTTTTTTATTTAATTTTATTAAACATTAAAAATAAATTTATAGTAAAAAAAAGTTGAATTTTCATTTTACATTTTTTGTGTAACTGCTGTATTGTACAAATTACGCCGGTGTTAACAAGTAGTTGATAGTATCAGGCGAGACTGGTTTTTGGTTACGGCTATGCGCGCGCTGATGCATATTATGATCGGCAGTGAACGTGTTACATAAAGTAATTAATAATAATTTTATAAGTTATTTACATATATTATAAGAACTTAGTAATGGAACATTATTTTCACATATTATTCAACTCCTAAGTCATTGACATCTAATATTTTAGATGTTATTTATGTATTTTATCGTTGTGATATTTCACAACGATTAAACGGATAAACTTTTGGTTTTTACTCCAATAAATGTACAACAGTGTATAGAAAATAGATATCGGCGGATTCAAGATCACTTGGATACTATATGAGTGCTATTTACTATACCCATTTTAGAAACCGAAAAATTCTGAGCGCAATTTACTACATAGAAATTTATACCTGAAAAATCTCGGACACAATTTTCTATACTGTTTTTACCACCTGTTTACTGTAGGTACAATTTACGATGGCCCAAAATTGTACACAAATAGTAGGTACGCGTAATAATAATACGCTTTACTACGCGCGTCTCAGCATTAGTTCGTGTAGAGTATATATTTTTTTTTGAAAATTTTTCGGAACGAATACCGAGAAAATGCCAATTCATCCGAGTCGTCGAAAACTCCCTCCGAGAAATTATGACGGGTATCAATAAACTAAAATTGAATATCTTTTTTCGTTTTCCTTTCAGTGAAAAGTCTGGTGGGAGGTCGTACCTACTATTTCCGAGTGGTCGCGTACTCTTTGAAAAGTTTCGAAAACAGTGAAGAAATCAAATTTCCCGTGCCGGCCAGGGTGAAGCATAAGGCCATCACGGCGGGTGTCGTTGGCGGGCTGTTGTTCTTCATCGTCGCCATAATATTGTCCGTGTGTGCGGTAAAGATTTGCAACAAGAGAAAACGAAGAAAACATGAAAAAGGTAAGCGAAGTCGCGAAACAGCGCCGACGTAAAAAATAAATTTAAAAAACGTTCAGTATTAGCCTATATCCGTTTCGTACGTCGTCGTCTTCGTCGTCGACATCACATGGCATATTCCGTTTTACTGACACCACATCATCGTGACGTTTTGTATGATTTCAGCTTACAACATGGTCGCGTGTAGAATTACGGACGCCAGAAATGGCGGCCAAATACCGGGGACTAGTCAAGTGCCTTTAAAAAAGTGAGTTCCGTCGCATATATACCATCTGTACCAGCTATCTATCTATACATCAATGTGTAAACCACGCCTATAATAATTGTTTAGAAAAATATAATATTATAATTTTGAGGGGGGAGCGTGTTTTTTGTGGAATATAATATTATAATATTATATATTGGTGATGGACATATATGATATGTGCGATGTGTTTGATGCCTATACATGGATACTATTTTTTTGTCTGTACATATAGGCTCGCGGACACTCGTACTTACCGAGACTATAGACTCGAATTGTCCTAGCCGATAGCGAAATCCGTAAGCCAAGCATTTATAATATTTTTGTGTAACATAATATTTATACCTAAATGTTTTTTATCAAACAAAAACAGTACCTACCTATTTACACCTATTATACGCAGCCTATACAACAATGTGCGCTTCACTCGCAACCGCTTATTCGTTTGCGATTTTCGACAAATCATAACATTATAACGATGATGATGATGATAACAATATAATAATAATGCACCAACCGTGTCACCATATCATACATTATTATAATACAATGCGGGACGTGTGTGACGTGTATAATAATAATTATTATATATATTATATTAAAAAATTTAATTTAATATTGAATTGAGTCCCAACGGATACTTTTAGGTTTTCAAATTTAAGTCCCACAAATATTTATCGGTTGTTTAAGTTGAGTTCTCTCGGCCAATTACATGCCCTACCGTTAATCAGGAAATAACACGTAGAGATTGGCTTGCGCAAAAAGTGTAAAATCCTATAAAATGTGTGTGCTTACAGTTTATGCTGTTTATAATCGATCAAAAAATTCACAGCTGTTTTCTTTTAACACGGTTACTAATTTTTTGTTTACTTAGTAAGCATTTCTTTTTATTACACTCTTCACATTCATTTGAATTTTCTAAGATCGCATTATTAGAGAATAATATTATTTGAAAAAAACACTTAGGTGCACATAAGTTGTTATTCGGCATTTTTAGTAATCAAAACTTAAATTCATTAATAATATTATAAAAATTGTTAATGGATTGACATCATATTATACACTTCGTGATTTCGCACTCGTAATAAATTGTGTGTTCACCAAGTATTCAGCACAACTGTGGTAGATTTTAATGAATATACCTGCAATGGCGCCGAAGTCCTAAAAATGTAGTCAAAATATATTTAAAAATGCCACAATATCTAAATATCAGCCCCAACGGCGTACCAATGCTGGGGAGTGGTTACACTCTCTCGCCACACGAAATAAAATACCAAGCAGCTCCATCCTACATTTTGAAAAGATCGACGGGCCAAGGCCCGACTTCAACTTGAGGTTCGGCTCAACTGAATACACCACCGAGTCGTTGGTAAATATCCGTTGGTAGGAGAGAGGGACCTAGGGGGCCCAGTCGCCCCTTCTTAAGACATAAGAGTGCCTACTACGGTATACTACCATTGTTTATGAATACTGTATTTATAATCAATGTACAGTAAAACCTCCTTATAACGGACCTCTTATTAATCGGAAATCTCCTTACAACGGAAAAAGACAACAGTCCCGTATAACCTGTATCCTGTACATTTTAGTATCCCTATATAACGGAAACTTCTTTATAACGGAAAAACTAGTTGGTACCGAGCGATTCTGTTATGAGAAGGTTTTACTGTATATTGTATTTGTGTTGTTGTCCCCCCCCCCCAGCCACGATACTTGTGAAGCTCTGGTCCGTGCCTGGTTGACGAGTACCTTATCGTTGCTCATCGCGAGGTTCAACGGACTTGACTCAACTTAAATATTATGTTAAACGAACTCAATAATTCAAACACCTGAAATAGTAGCCTGGACTCAATCCAATGGTATCCAATACTCATAATAAACGACCGCGAGCTAAACCCGCGATAATCGAGGCTAAAACATTGTACTCGGGAGAGAAATAATTATTACATAATATTATAATATCACTCCATAACACGTTTGAAAATGGTTTAAGACTAAAATGTAATATTTCCATCGGGACGAGACATCATAATTTAACGCTTTAATATTCTGATATATATATATATTATTATTATTGGATGTGTATATAATATTATAATATATATTGCATGCGTCTCGACATGATACGAAAAAAGATTAATTTTATTCGTGCTAAAAGCGGGATGAGCTTGCAGATAATAATAATGACACGCAAACGACCGCGACACGAAACGAACGATTTTCGTTTTTAGAATCACATTTCGTCGATTTATTATAATATTATCAATTTTTTTACAATATTATACTAACACACGGTATACATTTATTCAATTATTTATATTTTGTTTATGTGCTTTCGTTCAGGATAACAGGTGAAGAGCTAGCAAGCTGTTGAGCCGCACAAATTCAAAATAATATTGGTACATCACAGTATGCGTGTGTTTGTTTGCTTACACTTTATTAATCAAAAGCATAATTTATTTTTTTTTTCTGTATAATACATATTATTATTATTTTCATGAGTTGTAGATCTTAGTCGTATACAGTTGTAGATAGTAGATTGTATAAAAAAATACGTAGGTACTGCTCTCTGCACTGTAGATACCTATAACTATCTCGTATAGTATTGTTTAAAATAATATTTAGATGTACACGAAAATCAAACCAACGTATTTTCAATCAAAATATATGTGTTTAAATTAATATCAACTAAAATAATATTATACTTGTTTGCGTACAAACACGTCCTATAATAACACAAATATTTTTTATTTTTAATAATACAATTATTCAATTTCTGATTTTTTAAACTTAAGAGAGGTTCCTATTTGAGAAACAGATGTTTGTATTGTCACAGCATTATCTAATAATATGGTCTTTATGTGTATTTAAAAATTCCAAAAATTATAATTTGAATATACGCATAATTTAAATATAAAAATAGGGTGAGCATGCTTAAAAATCACCTTGTTACAGATTCCGAGAACAAGTGTTCGAAATCATTTTAATCTATCATTATTTAAACCGATATTCACATAAAATTCGTTTCATCTCAATATAATATAGACACTATATTGTTATATATTGCTATATTATTGTGTACCTAAATACGAATCCCTTAAAAAACATTATATTACAAACTTCATATTTTTGAGAATCAAAACTATTACATAATCGTACGTACCATCCATTAATTTACAGTTATTTACCCATTAAACTGCAATTAAATCATTCAATATAGTTATTGCATACGATACGACGTACATACATTCAAATTTTACGTGAGTATTGCTTGGGGTATAACAGTTTGGACGTGTTTGGCCAAATATAACCTTGTTAAACACTAAAATGTACCTATTAATTGAAACATGTCTGAGAACTTCTATAGCGGTGCACATGTAAATTGGGTAACTGATATCGTTCGAGTATACATGCAACCGATTTACTCTGTAATTCGATATCGATGGAAAAATAATTTAATTTGCAAGACTTCCATTAAAAGTATGTAATAAGTATTTATCTAAAAACACACCTCAACAGCCATAATTTAAAAAAAAAAAATCCAACGATGTGTTTTTAGGTCTATTGGAAATTTTTTTTTCGAAATTTGTTCAAAATACGAGACCTGACCTGGTTCATCGGACACAAAACTATAAATATACACATCGTTGGGTATACATTTTTATACGATATTTTCAGAAACGTGGCTGTTGGCACGAACTCGGGGGCGTTTTTATAGATAAATATTCGTGCCTTTTCAACAAATGAACATTTTTTTCCAACAATTAATTAATATTATAGTACAACTGCAAAATTCTAATAAATTTGTTATGGGCATGCTTGAATGTGCACCACACTGAGTTTACGGACATAACTCGAATGTACAATATATATATATATATATATAATATCATATTAAGTTGAATTCGATTAGACATCAATAAAACATTGTATTATAAAAGTTGTAGATTTTCACCAGTCGTCGCTTGCTTTTTGATAAGACGTGCCTAGATAGATACCTACCGCAAAGTATATTCGGTTTTTGATTGAATTTTTTTTTTACACACAATCAGTAGGTATAGGTATAACAGATACCTAACAATAATTAGATTGACGTTTTGCGATTTCTCATATTATACCGTATTAGGTATATATTTTTTGTTTTTTTTGTGTTTGCACCTTTATCCGTTTCTCATCTATCGACACCGTAATATAAGCATGTTTTTTCACATAATATTAACGGGTTAAGCGCCATGTAGGGCCTACGTTGACCCTACAAAAGTAGTATTGTCAAAATGTTTCTTCGCAGAATCAATAGGTTTGCCAAAATATGTTTGAACATTTCGAGAAGAAGAAAGAAAAAACGGTCATAAATTGGCCATAAAAATAAAGAAGAAGAGGTATTTCAATTTACCTTTTTATAAACTTGTCCTGCAGGCCCTACGCTCAATTTGATTTCCATGAGATAACGTCGAATAAAATGAAAATTTTAAACGCCCTATGCGGTGACAAGAACAAGCACTACAATAAGGCACAGTAGGGTTTAAAAAACCCTACACGGCTCTCTTTACAAGTAGTCACACAATCGTAGGGCCAATAGACCCTACGTGGCGCTATATTCATAATTACATTTTTTGTGTTGGCGCTTAAGCATTTATAATAATTATCAACACGCGTATTATAATAATATTAAAAATCGCTGCTGCAGACATTGTAATGCATCATCATTTCGAGTGTGCATATTATTTTTACTTTCGTACTTCACGATTACACGCACTTAATGTGTTATTATTATCACTATCACTATAATATATACACGAAAGACTTAAACGCCGTTTGTCCTTCTAGATCTAGATCAACCCGAATATCAAGTCTGAGCAGCGGATGCAACGTCGTTCTGAACATGGTGGCGCGGCCGTCCCGTTCGAGCTCGTTCCTGGACCATCACGACGACAGCGTGGACGGTGTGCCGGGTGGCCGACGCCCGCGCCGTCGCCTCGGCCGCATCTCCCGGTCGGCCGACGGCCGGTTCGTGCTGACCGGTGACTCGAGGCCGACCAGCCGGCGGGGCAGCGGGTCGTCGGCGTCGTCGTCCGGCAGCAGTGACGACGGCGGGTTCCTGTCCCATCCGAGTTTCTCCAACAGGACGTGGAGCCGACAGCCGTTACTGACGGTCAGCGGCCACAGCGGCGACGGCGGCCCGAGGTGGACAGGGGACACGGTCGTGGACGACCGCCGCCGGCCGATCGTGGTGGTGGCCACGGTGTGCGACCCGCGGACGCCGTACGGTTTCGACCGTGCGGCGGCGGCGGCACCCGCGGCCGGTGCCGGTGCCGCTGCCGCCGACGACCGGACGACGCTGCGGAGCGTGCACGAGCGGTACAGCCAACAGCTGCCGTCGCTGAGAGCGATACACGAGGAGAACCACCGGACACTGATGCGCCGGCTGCAGCCGGCCAGTCCCAGGTACCACCCGAACCCGGGCAGATACCGGTCCAGACACATGCGGTACGCCCGGAGCGCTCCGGAACTCACGTCCGACGGCACAGCGGCCGTCAACAACACCGTCAGCGAACGGTCGCCCGAAAGCCGTTCCAGTTCCAGCGGGTTCGGTTCCAAGAACACCACGTCCAGCATGCAGCACCAACCCGCCGGGGCGACCAGCGTGCTGGACGACTGGTGCGGCGGTCGGGCCGGGCCGCTGCCGCCGTACAAACACCCGCCGCCGCCGCCGCCGCCGCCGCCGCAGCAGCAGCAGCAGCAGCAGCAGCAGCCGTCGCACCACCTGCCGTCGTCGCTGTTCTACGCCGACGGCCGGTGGCTGGACTACGGCGCGCCGCACGTCCGGCTGCCGTCGTCGCCGCCGCTGCCGCCGCTGCTGTTCGGCAGCGCCGACAGCTGTGGCAGCAGCACGGCCGCCAGCGACAAGCCGCCGCTGAGCGTCGACGACCAGTACGAGTTCGACCCGGTGTTCCCGCTGACGCCCACGCCCACCGAGCTGCTCCAGCAGACGGCGCTGTTCGGGCCGACGGTCGCGTGCACGCCGTCCCCGTCCCGGTCTCGGACGCCCACGCAGCTCAAGAAGGCCAAGTACGACAGCGTCGAGGCGCGGCTCCGGGCCATGAAGGAGGAGTTCCACGCGTACAAGCGCCGTCAGGCCCAGATGGCCGGCGCGGTCAGGCACCAGCACCACTCCGCCGGATACGTCGAGAGCGCGTGCTGACGGCGGCCGCGAACCGTCTACCCCCCCCCCCCCCCCACTCGCCGCCGCCGCCGGCCGGAACGACGTTTCGCGCGTAAAAATCCTAAAAAAAAAAAAAAAGGCTCAAAGACAAAATTCTTAATAAAAAATTTGGCGCGCGATCACAGAACAATGATATTGATTACTATAATGATATATTATTACGATTGATAATATTAATATGTGCATAGATTTAAACGTTACCGTAATTATTTGTTGTTAAAAAAAAAAAAATGTTTTGAACGCACAGTGCGACGTTGGGTACCTACACGTGTCGACTGTTGTTGGGTAGGCTGACCTGCGACGCGCGTCACGTGGTTCTATATATATATATTATTATATTATACTATTTAATTATTGTGTATCAATAATATTGCGTTTCGTAAATTATATTATTAATTACTATAGTATTTCTAAAATTTAAAAATATATTATATATTTAAAAAAGAAAAAAAAATTCGACAAAGTATTGGCATGGTAGTGGATATAGTAGTATCGGAGAGGCATAAATTATAATGATAATATGATTGAAATTTCATGTTGATTTATTATCGTTTTGTTTAGTAGTTTTTTCCATTTTTTTTTTTTTTTTTTTTTTTTTTTTTTTTTTTTTTTTTTTTTTTTTTTTTTTTTTTTTTTTTTTTTTTTTTTTTTTTTTTTTTTTTTTTTTTTTTTTTTAATATCCAGAACTGAGTATAACAAATTACATTCTCAACGTTTTCAGTTCATACAAAATTCACTTGCTCAAATTGTACGAGACTGTCCAGTCTGAGGATATGTTTTAATTTAACGTTTTCGTTTAAGATTTATGCCTCGTTTCGAAACCGTTAAGGAATAATACATTATTAAAACTAAACCTTGTGATAATATTATGTCATTGCATAAACTCAACGAGATCTGTTCAATGTACTTAATTAATTCCTTTGACGTTATATTTTGATGATTAGCATTTGTGTTCGTAAATTTAGTTTCGGGCATCTCCTCCAGTTGTTCTCCGCATTGTGTTTTTAATTGTACTGCATCCCCTAAGTTCCTATTAAATTAAAATGAATAACGTCCTAGGGCCTACCGAACGGGATCCTCGTAACATTTTCTTTTTAACAATCAAAAACATATTGCACGCGATATGTATAATAAATTATATAAAATAAAATGTTTACTTTTAGACATATAGATTATATTATTATGACAAAACGTCTCAGCAATAAATATATTATAATGATTTAGGTGATTTAAAAAAAAAAAAAACAAAATTTTTTTGAAAAATAAATAACTAATAATAATAATAAATACTATCTAGTCTGAGAAATAATAATATTTTAAGTAGTTAAGACAATTTTTATTGTTTTGTTATTGAAAACGAACAGTGTCAATTACCCCGTTTTTTACGTATTATTATATATAATATATTATAAATATTTACGAAACGAAGCTGTTTTCGATTGTGGTTTTCCTCCCCGTGAGTCGTAAACAATTATTATTGTAATGTAGGCACACCACCCGTACACCCACACACACACCCGCACACGCACGCACACACACACACACCCGCACACA